>VVHJ01001445.1:0-15530 GCA_015107715.1 Tylochromis polylepis
GAATGGACATGTGGGAATACACAAAGAAATAACAAAACTTGAAGGGAAAATATGTTTTTCCCTGGAAAAACTGACCACAACAAAGAGTGGGGACCCAGAAGGGAAAAATGTATGTGTTTCTATCGGCTGGCACTGCATATAAAGCTTATGTTAATTACAGAGACATGACCACAAGGTAATTCACATATAAGCATAAATGCTGACAATGATGTCGACCACTTATACAGGTTACACTATGGGCTTTACAAAGTTTAAATCAGGTTTTACAGACTCTTTCAGGAATTTGTCATCGAAGAGGTGGATATATTATTAACACTTGCCTAACAAATGTGTAGGTCTCTCTCTTATGAGCAAAATAGCACTGACCCATCAGGACCTCTGGGGGTGTGCTGCAGTTTCTGGTATCGGGCATTGGCAGCGGATCCTTTGGGTCTTGTGGGTTGCTGAGTGGGGCTTTCACGGATAAGGCTTGATCTAGTGCATTCCCCGGATGCTCAATTGGATTAGGATCTTGGGACTTTGGAGGCCAGGTAAATGCCTTAAGCCCTTCAGGTTTTTGCGGTGTGGGTGGGTGGCACTGATATTGGGAAAAAATGCCGCTGTTGTGAGGGGGGGTTGGATTCTCCTGGTTTGCAACATTCTCTTGAATGTTAAAGTAATGTCAACTTGAATACTATTTTTTAGCAGAATTTTGCACTGTGCAAAAATGGGCCATGCCATTTGCCTCACCTGTTTTCATATTGTGGCCTGTCAGTGTATACAATAACAGGCTGAAAAGCCACTACAACTTATACATCAACAGTTTTATATGGAAAATAGAAATGACACAAGGTGGATGGAAAGAAACTGCCATCCTAAACATGAAAACTAAAAAAAGGTAATACTGACACTTTTCTGTGTGTAAAGCAGGCAAAGTAGTGAGCTGTATTAATAGTTTAGCACAGCTGTGTTATTAAATCAATGAGTTTGATAGCAGAAAATGTGCAATTTATTTGGAATACATTGCTAATCCATTGGCTTGTTTCAAAAATCAGGTTGTGTAAACAATCCCCCCAAAAGAAAAACAAAAACATTAAGATATTTTTGATTGCTTCTATTGTGTTATTGCATGCATTATCATTTTTCTTACATCTCTTAGTTTAACAAAGCAGTCTCTTTTCCTTCAAAAATGAATCCCAAAAGATGGAGGATGTTATTTGGATTGATTGACATTATATAGTTTAGCTTAACTATATAATGTTTTGGTAAACTTAAAAAAAGCATGTGCCATTTATAATTATCTACCTCCACACTCATCTTAATCTCATATTTGGCAAATTCTACATACATATAGTTGAGCTACCTATTTAACAGCTAATTAAAAATTGCTATTAAATTTTCTTAAAAATATTAGACGGATCTCAGTAAGTTTGTAAAGTAAATTAAACAGTTTTAAAAAAGGAGTTATGACTTGGCTACATATTATTACTCTTAAACGTTTTATAATATTTATTTCTGACTGTAGCTCTGGTATTCTTTTCCCCATACTAATTGGGCTCTCAGTGAGGCAGTGACTGTGCTTTAGAATCACGTTTAAAGAGAACTTGTCAAAATCTTTGATACGATAGCTCAAAGTCAGCAAACCATAGCTGAAGCATGGTTTAATAAGGTATCCTTGAAGACTATTACAAGAAGAGAAAAGTGTAGCTCTTTCTCTGAGTTTGAAAAAAAAACCTACTAGTTTCATAACACTGTCAGTACATGACTCATAGCCATTTCAAAAGACAATTGCAAATGTAAATTAGAGTTGTGTTAGATGATAAGTAATTTGTATGCATGTGCCAGTATCAAGTGTCAAAAAAGTTTGGGTACACATGCAAGGAAACAATACTCCAACATTGACATTAAAGGTGTGACATTACACCCCATAGATATTTCATCAAGAGAGAATGCCTTACAAAATGCAAGCACCTTAAATTAGTGTTATCAAACATATCATGTGATATGATAATAAATCATTCATGTTTAATCATAAAAATGACTAAAGAAATTGCAAATACATCATGCTTTAATGTATAAATAATGGAAGAAATAAAGAAAATTTACTTGCTTTCTTTTGCTTTAAAAACAGCTTTGCATATGAAGACAACCACGACTAGCATTAAACGCCAACTATAATTCTTCAGATAGCTTGAGAAGTTCAAACACTGTGGTTCTTGCTGACATTTTAATGGCAAATCATTGCAACTATACCAACAACCACAGAGAAAATGACAAATTTGAAGGCTGCTTTGTTCACATGCAGCTGCTCTCATGGGTTTTACCGTGGACATGCAGTTGCTGCTTTTTTTGTCCGCTGAATGCTCTGTGTGGGTCTCCATCATTATAACTGACATGTGATTCAAAACAAGTAAAATGATTCATAGTAGATTTTGTCCAGCATGGAAAGAATATGACTGTTGGTAGGGGACCTGCATTTATAATTGCTGTTCGCTGTGAGCAGTCTTTGTGCATCCAAATGCACCCAAATCTTTATTGCCTGATGCTCTTTTGTGGTAGTTGTATCTCCAAGTTAAGCTAGACAATTTCTCTACTAAATGTTTTACTACCAATGTTTTGGAACTACAAATAATTAATAAAAAAATGTAATGTAAATTTTTTTCTTGGCTCATAGTAATCACCGGTGCCATTCCTGAGCTTAAAACGATTTCTTCGCTTATATTCTGAAATATAGATTAGACAGCAACATCAGAAACCACGGGAAATATGATCACTGGAACCAGTTATTCTTTTAATGCTCTGGATAAAATGTCAATGGGCATTAGCTAATTTCATCAGTGATGCTTTTTATTAAATTTTTCTAAAAGCCATTCCAGTTTCCTTGCCAAAGATGTCATATTAATTTAAGGCTGGAGACCTTGAAAGAAGGATAACCCAATTTGTACATTAACATGGTAAGTCTATGATACATTTTGGGGGAATTAAAAGCACACACAGCAAAATATTGTCTTTGATAGCGAGATACTCAATTGCAGAGTAATGGCTTTTAAAGTTAGCATCATTCTAAAGGATTTTTGAACATTTACTAGAATAGTAATTGAAAAATATACAGTAAAAAGACATTGGTTTCTTTGTTAGTAATAAAATACTGTGTTACCTTAGGAAAGTCGAAGTTCCTATATGGGCTGTAGGCTGAATAACATGAAAAGTATTGCATTGTATTGTTTGTCTTGTTGTTAGTTTTTGTTATAAGCAGATGTAATGTAAAAACATCTTAAATGAATTACCATGACTCATAACAGTCAACACAATCTTTAGTATTGGTTAAATGTCCTCTAATGTCAAAAAGCATCCTTTTCTGTCTTTTCATACTGCTGTAACTTATTATATAAAAGTAAGATAAGCTCAAATACCAGGGGTTTTTTTTTTTGTGTTCCTACTCACTTCTGCACTGCTTCTGTTTACTCGGTCTTTAATACTTTGCCTGCGTTAAAGAAAGTTTAATAAATTTGAATTCATAGCAGTTTGAGTTTTAATTAATATATAACCTTACAGTACCTGACTAAAGCTAAACACCACCATTCAACCTGACACATAAAATCATGAAATAACCTACTGTAAAAGAGTAAAGCCAAGGAACAACAACTACTGCTGAAGAGACCTTATAGTGGTCTCCTACCTCTTTTTCCAGATAACAGTTTTTTTCTAAATCCCTTTAGTGCAGTTCTCACATCAGAAACGTCATTCTCACTACTCTTAATGCCGTTCTCAAGTCAGGCATTTCCCCACCTGTGTTAGCCTTTTCTGTTTGTTTTTGTGCATAGTGTCTATGCATACTTCACTAAGATATTTCTTATTGTGCTGACGCACTTCTCATCTGAATCTCTAAACTCATCAAAACAGTTTGTACTTTTATCAGTCACAACTCTAGATCTCTCACTTTCCTGAATATTGTCCAGCATTGCATTAATGTTTTCATTTTTGAAAATACATGACAGAGCAAGGCCAGTAACAAACCATTAATGGTAGCAGTGAAATTGCCCTTCGACTGAAACTACATACAAACACATTTTCAGAAAAAAGTTTAGTTGCAGCAGATAGAAATACATACTCTTGTGCCACAGGTGCATGGATGGCAACCACTCATCCACTTTGTTAGGTACACCTTACTAGTACTGGGCTAGACTCCCTTTTGCCTTCAGAGCTGCCTTAATTCTTTGTGGCAAAGATTCAAGAAGGTGGTGGAAACATTCCTCAGTAGTAGTTGGTGCTATGTTCTTTTATATATATTTTTTCTTTGTTTTCTGATGCACATAGTTTCACAAATATCATTTTGCTTTTCTCAATTTCAGCAATTTTGTACAGTTTTAAATAAATGCTTTAAATTTCATTTTTGTGTATGAACACTTTTTACTCTACATTAAGTCTACACTTTTACAGTACTTGTTCCAAAGTCAGTAAGGTTTTCATAAAATATGGAACTATTTGGTGTCTAACTCTTAAAATGGTAATAATAGTTTTTTATTCATTGATTACAGAGTCAAAGTGACTGACTGACATTGCATGTTTTGACATGTGTAAAAAAGTTTTGATTGTTTGTCTTTTCCATAGGTGAGGTTATGAAAAATACCTTAACTGTTTTGAGAACTGCATTAAGAGTGGAGAAAATGACATTGCTAATGTAAAAACTGCACCAAAGCAATCCGGAAAAATCTAATTTGCTATCAACATGTAATTTGAACATGCAGTGTAAAACATTTTGACCATTATATGTACAGGGTTAACTAATTTGAAAATATGATGCATGAACAGTGGAGTGCATCATATGGGTCCAGAAGTCTGTAAATCTAGATTTTAATGCAAATCTGAAATTATGATTTAAAAGGAAAAGGGAATATTTTAATAACATATAACTAGCAATGACAAACAAATCTATGACAGTGGCAATATAAACTCCCTTTTACAGATATGCTTAATTTACAGCCCTTGTTCTGTTCAGATGACACTCATTCTTACTCAGTGTGCTCAATACAGGTTTGTTTATGTAAATTAATTTGTAGTCTTTTTTAAGTATGTCTGTGCTTCAAAGATTTTCAGCAACATCGCTTACTAAATTGCCTCACCCAGGAGGCACCCAGCAGGCATACTTGAGGAGTAGCAGCTCTACTCTGAGCTCCTTCTGGACGGCCGAACTCCTCACCTTATCTCTAAGCGAGAGGTCAGCCACCCTTCAGAGGAAGCTCATTTCTGCCGCTTGTATCCATGATCTCATTCTTTCAGTCACTACCCAAAGCTCGTGACCAAAGGTAAGGGTAGGGACGTAGATCGACTGGTAAATCGAGAACTTCGCTTTTACGCTCAGTTCTCTCTTCACCACAACGGACCAGTACAGCAACCACATCACTGCAGCCACAGCACCAATCTGTCTGTCAATCTCCTGATCTTCTCTTCCGTTACTCATGAACAAGACACCGAGATACCTCCACTTTGGGGCAGTAACTCGTCCCTGACCAGCGGGTACTCCACCCTTTTCCGGCTGAGGACAATGGCCTCAGACTTGGAGGTGCGGATTCTCATTACTGCGACTTCACACTCGGCTGCAAACTGCTCCAGTATCAGCTGAAGGTTACCACCTGATGAAGCCAGCTGAACCACATCAGATGCGAAAAGCATTGATGAGAATCTGAGACCACCGAAGTGAAAGCCTTCCGCCACTTGGCTACACCTAGAAATTCTGTCCATAAAAATTATGAACAGAATTGGTGACATAGGGCAGCCCTGGCGGAGTTCAATACCCACCGGGAAAGAGTCCGACTTACTGCCGGCTATGCGGACCAAGCTCTTGCAACAGTTGCATAAGGATCAAAGGGCACATAACAACGGGCCAGACACCCCATACTCCCAAAGCACCTCCCACAGAACACTCCGAGGGACAAGGTCGAATGCCTTCTCCAAGTCCACAAAATACATGTAGACTGGTTGGGAAAACTTGCATGCACCCTCAAGTATCCTCGAGAGGGTAAAGCACTGGTCCAGTGTTCCATGTCTGGGATGAAAACCACATTTTCATCTAGGTGCACCAGGTCTGTCCAGCATTATAGACAAAATATTTTTTAAATGAAGAAAGCAAGACTTTCTTCAAAAGTCCTTTCTACCTATAAACCCCATTGACACTGGTTTGTAATGTGCTCTGCAGAATCAGGAATTGTATGCTCTAACCTGTGAATGATGCAGGGAATGATACCCAGTTTAGAGTTGATCTTTTCACTCAGGAGTAGTGCTGCTTCCCTCTGTCAGCCTATCATGGCAGCTGCACCATTACTCGCGAAACCAACAAACCATGCATGTAATTTCTTCACAGATGCCCTTCATAACTGTAGGATGTCATAGATGGTAGACCTGCATGCTCTGCAATTCCGTAAGATGAAAGAAGAAACTGAAAGAGTTCAGTTTTAGAGAATTGTGATGTGAATGATCAGGTAATTCTAGGATTTTTTATTTATTTGTTCTGTGAGTTCCCTGACGGTCCAAATCTGGTTGATGTATTTTTATTGAGTTATTTGTAGTTTTTACTCTGAAACAGTAATGCTTAGTGGCTTAAAGTTACAATATGAAAATCTCACTGCCAGAAGTTAGTAGATTCTAGTCAACTAAATTTTGCTTTATTACCCCTACCAATTTAAGTCTATAATCCTGGCTGTGGTGACTACTGTAGAACAAACAACCCTTGCTGCTGTTCATCTATAGTGACTGTAGGGTGTCAGTCTTTTTTTTTTTTTTGTTTGTTTTTTTTTACCTCAGCTGCCAGTGTGTTCACATTTGTTTACTCTGGAAGAGACTAAGGTGAGTTGTTGAAGATATCCTGAAATTTTCTATTGGTAAGTGCTGTTTTATTTGCCACTGGTAACCTCTGTTAGCTGGCGTTAGTGAAACATTGTTTGAAGTGGATCTAACATTGGATTCTCACACAACGTGAGAATGTAATCAAACTGTGGAAAGGTTTTTTTTAGGAGGATCGAAACTAACATTGGCTTGCGTAACGTTAGCATATACCCAGCTGTTTGTTTAGTTAGCTCACTGTCAGCTGTCCAGAGATGGAAGTGTCCCATGCCCAATATGCTGACAATAAGTAATTATGGCAATATCAGGAATCAGGAATAAATGAGCATGTTGATGCATGTTTTCACATGTCAGGTCCCTGACTTCAGTTCAGGGCTCTCATGTAATGAGGTGCAGAGGAAGAGGATAACATTTTATCTAGATCCTGGTCTCTTTTATTTGCATTTTTGCTTCTTTGGGGAGGAGGGGACTGCTTCTTATATAATAAGACATATGTGTATGTGTGGCAGGGTGTGGCTCAGCTGCAGGGGAGGGGTGGAGCAATGGGTTCAGGGTGCAGCGTCAGGGGAGGCTGACACACACTTTAGCTCCATCAGCTGATCACATCTCCCCTGTAAAAGATGTGCCGGGACCTGTTGTGTTGTGTGTGCTACAAGCAGGGCAGCTGGAAAGTTGCCCAGTGAAAAAACAGAGTAAATAAAACATATGTGAAACTGCAAACGCTGTTGGTGTCGGGTCCGTCATTTTCACAGTATAATATTTCATATCTTGAGTCTGAGTACAGTATTGTACATACTTTTCTCAAAAGAAGTAGAGAATTTACTTGTCCTCCACCTTTGGCATGCTACATATGTGGCCAGTCACAAGCTACATAGAGAAAATACAGTTAGGTGGAACAGAGATGTTCGTCTCAGTCACTGTATTCAAGATGTTGGGGCAATATGGCAATTTGTTGAAAGATGTAGTTACACACTAATGTATATTTATTAGTACAATAAAGCTTTTCCCCCCGATAAATAAACTCAAAAAAGATTGTCTGTATCTTCAAAGACAAGTTGGAATGGAAATTATCCAAATATGGTGCAATTATGGTGCGATAATGTGGATTTGTATGGATATAATTTGTATCCTGTAAAGTAAAGCAATTTTTTGTTTAATACTAAAAGTAGTGAAGTGCGGCAAAACAATATCTCCCACACCATTATACTACAACAAGCAGCCTGAACTGCTGACACAAGGCAACATGTATTCATGCCTTTATCTTATTTATGCCAAATTTTGACACTGTCATCGAAATGCTGTGGCAAAAATCAAGACTCATCAGACCAGACAATGTTTTGACAGTCTTCTGCTCTACAGTTTTGGTGGGCTAGCATGAACTGTGGCCTCAGTTTCCTGTTCTTAATTGACAAGCATTGCAACTGGTATCAACTTCTCTTGTTGTAGCTCATCTGCTTTGAGGTTTGACCTTGGTCGTAAGAAGTGGTTATTTGAAGTTCTTTTCTACCAGCCTGAAGCAGTCTAGCCATTTTCCTCTAATGCTTGGTTTGAACTTCAGCAGTTATTCTTGACCATGTCTAAATGTCTAAATACACTAAGCTGCTGTCATGTAATTAGCTGGATAAATATCACGTGTTAATGAACAGTTTAAAAGAGGTATCGAAAAAAATGGGCACTGAGTGCAGGTCATGTGACTCCTCATATTCCCAGAAGCTGTGAAGTACATGCTGACAGTAGTGGTCATTCTGCTTAGCCACACAGTCCCTAGATATGTTTAAATTTTACTGTAATGTAAATCTGTCCAAGTAATCTGTTAGCTGTGCTGCAATGCTATTTTAAAGAGGCACGTCATTTTCCTTTTCACAAATTTTGCAAAAAACACAAAACAAAACACCTGAAGGCAAATGAAGTCATGCACTATTACAGGATAAGTTTCACAGAAAAAAAAGACTGATGATATGACTTGTCCCGCTGTGAAACACCAGCAATGTCAGTGTACTGTAGGTCATATGTGAAGATGGACATTGGCTTAAAGGGCATGCACAGATCACTGTCAAAACTTGTGAACTGTGACCCAACCTGAAGTCAGACAAGCTTGTGTTTGACAGTGGTATACTACATAACAAAAAAATGAAACAAAAATAGACTCAAAAGTACAGGAATGAATTGAGCACCAATTTGAAGCCAATTTGTGCCCCAGTCTTATTAATGCAAAAGGATATGAGCTTGCAATTGACAGTTATTCATGTAGAGAACCAACAGCATGCATCTTCACTTACATAGCTGAGGACTTCATTGCTACCAGGCACAAACAATTGCTTGACAGTCAGATTGTGACTTTTAATTTAAAAGAATTGCCAGTAAAGAAGTCTCTGTGATACACCACTCAAATCATGGACTTTACTGATGCTGGAGGGTATGAAGACAGCAACAAAAAGAGCAGACATGAGAAAAAAAAAAAAAGCAAAAAAATCTTTCCTCTTCATTTCCTTGGGTTGAAAAATTAAACAAGGAGGGCAATAAGGAAGCTGGTTTCAACAGAAAGTCTCTAAAGATTTCTTAAAATGCCTCTGAGCAATGAATGAATATGACTAGTAATATAAATGTTCTTTTATATTTTTAGCTGCTTTTTATTGTCTAAAGTTATAAAAAGAAGCATATTATATTGAAAAACCAGCAGGTAATGGTGGTAAACTTTTAGATGAATTGTACTTTCAAATCACTTTAACATCTCCATAGATTTTGTAATTTATGTGAATTATTTGTCAGAAAATGTGATTAACAGAGATCAAAGTCAAAAAGTAAAAACCTTGAAAATTGATTAATATCTGCCAAAAGTCAAACGAACATTATTAAATCATAGTGACTGACTGAAATTCACCATGACCTGACCCAAACTCAAATAAGAGTTAACGAGCAGTGAAAGAAAACCTGCAAATCATGACTTTCAGAGTCCTAGAGCCTTCTGAGTAGTTCAATGGTTAGCACAGTTGCCTTACAACAATAAGGTTCTGGGTTCAAGCCTGCCAGCTGGCTGGATTTCTAGTGAAATTTGTGAGTTCTCCCTGGGTGACTGAATATGATTGGTTATCTGTCTTTCTGTATTACAACTGCAATAGACTTGTGACCTGTCCTGGGAATACCCACAGAACACATGAAAGATGGATGTAGACACTGTGACATCAGCCATTGTGTCTGGACTCCACATTTAAAGCTTCAGCATCGGTTTGTTTGGCTGCCACCATGATGTTTTCATTGTTGTTTTAAGCCTGAAGTATGGAGAAAAGGGTGGTGTACTCCGTTAGATGCTAAAGCTGACAAGCTTGGTTAGCAACCTACATTCATATGTTTACAATGCTGAGACACACATATCAGTACTAAGCTATGGACTAAAAAAAACCCCAAAACAAAACATTTCACTCTGCAAAACTGAAGGATGGACGTCTTGGATGGTTTGTACCACACAGAAAACCATAATATTAATTAATCCATCCATTAAAATGTTGTAAAAGGCTCCGACAGCATAAACACAGTAAACAGGTTCAGTTCGATGACTTGAAAAAGGGGACAAAGTCTACCAGAGCTGATTGGCTACAACTGTCTGTGCAGAGACACCACTCAATCAATATGTTATAGAAAAACAAAAAAATCACCCCACAGTTGTTATGAAGAAGGAAACCAACCATAGTGACCAAAAAGTTTTTGCCAGGCTAAAGGTAAAGTTGAGCATTTTAATTTTGGTTTATGGGTCTTTACTCCCTTTTGGAGTTGGCCTCAAGTGGGATGTAGAGAAACTACAGTTTTTTTGGCACTTTGTGTTGCCTTCACTTTTCCACTCCAGTGGTTGCGCCTTGGGAGTACCCTGCTTCTCCCCAGATATCAGCTGGAATAGGCTCCAGCCCTGTTATGAAAATATATTGTATAAGTGGATGGACATGAATTTTCAATAAAAATGTTAACATGAGTTCAGCTAAAAAAAAAAAGAAGAAAACTTATTGTATGAATGAACAATGGCAGTAATATGTGGGAGAAGCATGCCTTACATTGTTAGGGGCTTACAGTGAATCTCTGTCAGGATTGTGATTATAATTAATTTTCATCCACAACTTAAAATGTCTTAGTCTACAAAGTTATCTTTTCACTTTGATGTTATATAAAATACAGAATTTAGATACCTCCAAAACAAATATACTCTACTTACTGATATCTTTATCAAAACAGAATCCATGTAATATGATTTTACGGTTTGGCATCTTAAAGTTAAAATGCTCATTGTTGAGCTGTTGCAAATACTGCCTACACACACCTGTATAATCTGTAAAAGTCATATCCAACATGCTTACTGCCCTCGTTTAGCTGAGGGGAGGTGAAGGTGCTCTTAGCCTGCAACATTTTCCTAATTGTTTTTTAATTACACCTCAGACTGTGTCATCTGCAGTAATTTGAGACAGCAGGTCAGTTGCCTGATAGAGTAATAACACATTAATGAAATATTAGCTCTTTTAAGACTTCCAGTCCCATTAATCATAAGTTGTTTAAATTAAGGGAATAATTATTTTGTCACATTAGCCTGATTATTCTTTGTTACAGATATAAATATAACCTATGGCTGAAATTCCTCTTTTAATGGTGCACAATGAGGTAATCGATTGCAGTCCAAAATATCTGCCTTAAAGTTGATACACCTCACGTATTCTATAGAAGACTGTCACATAAATTATACTGAAGGTTTTATCCTCTAACAGTCTGCATAGGTTTGTCTGTACAGCATTCCTCTCTTGAATGCAGGGTATTTCTATAAATTCAACCACTGCAGCAGTAGAAAGATATTTTTTTTTAATAAGGCATAATAATGATGTAAAGCTCCCTGGATCTTTGCAAACTGTGCTTGTTGGCAACATCCAGCTGTCTCTCTAGTTTCTTTAGAAGATGATGACCTTGGAGTGGGTTTCAGGCAATTTGACTCTCCTCCACCCATTGAAAATGTAAGAACTTCCTTATTTAGCTTAACTTCATCCTTTACATCTGTGTGTATGTGACTTTGGACAGAGTTTAGAAGAAAGATTTGTGACTTAAATTGCAAGGTAAATATGAAAAATGTACTAATTTTATGTTTATGTAGTCCCCACCACATCTACTTGGCCTGCATTTTATACAGGTTTCTCTCTCAGACTTGTTTATATTCATCAAGAATCCGCTAACCTTTTTATGATTTCATAGTGGTAATCTTCATAAATGCTTTCTTGGTTGCAGTATCATTGCAATAACTTGGTTACACCTGCCTCATGTATACATGCCATCCAAGAGATGAAGTGCCAACTTTACCATGTCCCATTTTGATAGGAGTGATTGCAGTGGCCCTTTTTAGTGTAAGATCGTTGTATCACACCTGCTTTAAAGCGAATGGATGCTAAAGACCTATTTTTCCAAGTCAATTCCAAAGCGTGTTCATGATATTATGAATCTTTGTCCTGAATTTGTGGGTGTTTCTTTTGGCGCAAGATGACCTATTATTCATCAACCATCACAAAGCAGAAATATTAATTTACTGTTCAACAGCTGAGAATGAGCGAAATGGCTACCTTTGAAAGTACAATCACATGTTTGGTTTTTTGTTTTTGTTTTTTAATTTGCAGCTAATAGTAAAGAAAGACTGTTTGGAAGCATATATACTTTTCTCCTTGTTTTCTCTTCCCTGCTGTGCTTTCATTATGTGTCAATCTCAGATAACTCCAGTGAAGTGGAAGCAGTCAATATCACCCTGTTCTGTATCATGTGAAGAGTGAACTCTAATTGGAGGCTGCATTGGGTGCACTGGTCCTCTAAGGGATGGCTCATTTTCCAGATAAAAAGTGTTGAAGCAGAATGAACGAGAATGCTGATTGCTTTTAAAATGTTTTACAGTATCCACTGAACTAATACAAAATGTTTGGATTCTAAAGCACGGGACAATTTTTAATCTCTCAGCGGCATTTGTAATGTGAATAGTTTACTGTAAAAAGAAATTATGCCAACAAGTAGAAATTGCTTACAACAATAAGAAAAATATCAAATAACAAATAATCAAATTTATATTAAGGAACCAAAATTCAACCAGGTGTCAAATGTTTGCTGAAGTTGTAGAACCAGTGCCCAGCTGCAAGAATATTTCAGCCTCTCAAATACAACTACAACCTAAAAAAATCGATCCTAAAATTATGTGTTTATGTGTTGCATTAGATCATGTATGAGATTGCTTCCTAAACAGATTTCACAATCAGCAGATGGACCTATTAGTAGTTTAGCTTTTGAAATCACATATCTGCAGAAAATCCTAGCTTGCTTTCACACCACAAACAAACCACCCACCTTTTCAAGCTGTCTCAGTTGTTAGGTCCACACTATAGTTTGATTAACAGCTTTCACACCAGCCTAAACGAACCCAAGCAAACAGGTTAGGTGTGAAATCAGAATGTGCACTATAGATATACAGTTAAGTCTGTAATCTTTGGACAGTTAGAGATTTTTTGTCATTTTGAATCAAACAACTGAGATGTTATTCAAAGTGCAGGGTTTCAGCTTTAATTTAAGGGGTTTATCAAAAATATGGCACTAACTCTCTAGGAATTAAAGCCATTTTCATACATTGTGCCCCATTTTCAGAGGCTCAAAACTAATTGGAAAAACTAGCACATCTGGCATAGTTTTTAATATTTGGATCAAATTCTTTGCCGTCAAAGACTCCCTGAAGTGTAGAATCCAAGGACTACCAAATGCTATTTCCTCCCCTGAGAGGCTCTGCTGGGCCTTTACTGCAGCTTATACTTAAGGGAATTAGTAAAAAGGGAATTTTGGACTCTTTTGAAAAGACATTAATAAAATCTTTTTCTTTAGTGATACAGTTAGGTCCATTTTGGACATTTCTGGAATTTAAATCAAATGTGAGTCAAAAGTGACAAGATGGGACTAAAGCGTAGACTTTAATGTTTGGTTCGGGGGGGGGGGGTTAACAAAGGTATTGTATTAACTGTGAGAGATGTTTATACATAGAACACCATTTTCAAAGGCTCAAAAATAATTCAACAATTGACTGAAGTGCAGTTTCATGGCTGGTTGAGGCTACTTCCCTTATATTTCCCTCACAAACAAAGCAGGTGAAAGATCTGGGTTTGAATCAGAGTGTTGAATTTTCGTTTGGTATCTTTTCACTGGAATTCTTAATATGAAGTTCAATAGAGATGTCAATGCAAATGAAGGACACCATCATTCGGCTGAAAAACCAAATTAACCCCACTGGAGCGATTGCAAAATGTTAAGAGTGGCCAAATCAACAATCTCGTACATTTTTAAAAAGAAGAAATGCACTGGCCAACTTAGCAACACTAAAAGACTTGAAAGCACTTAGAGTAATCAGTAGACTAGAAAATGTCCAACTGTATGCTGCAAATTCATCAAGTGGCTGATAATTAAAGACAAAATGTAGAACTCATTGGACCAACAGAATGTCGATATTAGATTCTGCTGCATCGTGATCACTTTGAGGAGGTCTTCATTTTACATGTTTTGGCCAAAAACAGACCATCATGGAATAAAAATAATGGGCAAT
Source organism: Tylochromis polylepis (assembly GCA_015107715.1). NCBI lineage: Eukaryota > Metazoa > Chordata > Actinopteri > Cichliformes > Cichlidae > Tylochromis > Tylochromis polylepis. Next base: position 14,405 of record VVHJ01001445.1, read on the forward strand.
AAATCAGTAAAAACAGTCCCGCTTTAGCGCATCTTTATCTGCCACCCGCACCCACTTTAACAGACACTGTCCCATGTTGCATCTGGTCTGCCCTAGAGGCGTTACCGTTGAGGGATTTTAGCCAGAATTTCAGCAATGGAATTTTTACAGGAAAAACTGAGAAATTGGACTTTGTAAATAACACTGTATTTTTTAAATGTTTTATTTTAAATAAGCTGTTTTTATTTTACATCTTATTTTTGTGTCTGAAAAACAGAGGAAGAACAACCTCTTCCTCTGCCACAAAAATATAAAAGGCTACCCAACTGTTAATTGTCAGCAATTGCCAACCCTGGTGAGGAAGCATACTGTAGCACAGCTATGATGGCAAACCCATTAAACTAGATTGTTGAATGTAATAACCAAATGATGGTTGCTGCTGGTGGTAATAGTGCCTTAAGGTTATAGCTGTCAGTGATCATCTCCAGCAATGAGCATTACAGGCTGAGCCCTCCCCACACCCGTCGTCCAGGATCCATAAAGGCCACCCTGAGCTTTTGCACAGGCAATCAAGATATGCATGGACATTAGTTTTGAAAGCCAAATGGTGCAATTCAACCCTGACCTGCCTTCAGCATAAAATGAATTGAGACTGAATTATTCTCCCCCAGTTACTTTCCTATGCAGCACCATCATAAAGAGCAGTCGCTCTAATTTCCTTTGACAAATCGTTAAAGAGTCCCAGCACTAATGTGTCTATTCATCTCCACTCAGGCTACTTTAGCACAATATCTACGCAGAGTATTTACACAAAATCAGAACTGCAAGACACATATACAGTTGTTTGTGCACTACATCATGTCCACATTAATTTTGCTGTTAAAAACATAAGAGCTTCTTTAAAGTCAGCAGTTGCAGTACCTGTACAATGACTGTACTAATTAAAATTAATTTGCTGCCTTGGTAACAATAAAAAACAGATATTTCAAACTGCTGATGTGACATGCTTATTAGAAAAATAATCATTTGGTAGCAATAGAAATGAAGATATTTACTAGGCTTAATGCTCTCCAGCAAACAAACTCGGTGCTGTGTTCAGTAAAAAAAAAAAAAAAAAAAATAAAAAAAAAAATTTAAAAATTAAATT
>VVHJ01001445.1:15550-39171 GCA_015107715.1 Tylochromis polylepis
TGGTGTGTTAAAAAAAAAAAAAAAAAAAAAAAATGAAAAAAAAGAGTTAAAAGTTAAATTAAATATGAACAATTTTTGCCCTTTCATGTTTTCAGCTGTTGTGTTTTTGACTTGTGAATTCATATTGATCATCGTGAGAGACTGCGCCAGTTGAAAGCTGAAGAAAACTCAGTATTTCTCAGACAGCACAGTTACATATAATGGCAGACCCTGTTCAGCAGTGCAATAGGAACTAACACTGGCCTTTTGATGTATTCTTTAGTTAACTGTGGCCTTGATAAAGCTAGTGCATCTTGAATACTTTTTAGTTATGCCATGCTTGCACAAATATACGAGAGTAGCCCATTTTTATCTTGTGCAGTTGATGCCTACCTAAAATTATTTGTCTGCACTTGAGAAAACTTACAGGAATATCATAAGACCAAAATTATTTATTGCGTATTGGCACCTATAGTACACTTATGATTAACTATCACTGTGGATGTCTTGTTTTCATTTAACAAGAAAAATGATAAAAGTCAGATTTCAGCAGAAGCCAAAGCATTGGTTTGCCAATTGTCCTGGGTGTTGCTTGCCTCTTGAGAATCAGTTTAAAGACTTCTGTTTGCTAGGCTTTCTTTTTTTGTTTTGTTTTTCTTTACCTTTTCAAGTTTTTGTTCGACTACCTCCAAATTGCCATTTTTATTAAAGTCAAAGATGTCAATTACATATCTCCTTACTTTGCTTAATAGGTGCATCAAAATGATAATTACAACATCAATACACCACTCCCACTCCTTTATGAGATCTTTTTCTTCGAATTGTCTGTGAATCACTAAAATGCCTTTGTATTGCCTTGTTATTTCCAAAGGTTTTTATAAAACTGATCAGATGAATTATAAAATTTAATTAAAAAAATTATTATAGAATTATTATGATTCTAAAGCCCAAATGGACAAGAAAACAAAATCTATAGTGTAATAAAAATATGAACTTATCGCCTATTGTCTTAACTGAATAATCTAATAGAAAGACAAAACCGTACACTCATACCTGGGCTGCTGTTCTCTGGCCATGCAGCATGTGCTCACCCACTGAGTTAAACCGGCACCCCATGATATGCATATCTTTAAACTGTGGGAGGAGCCTGGAGACAAGTATTTGTGCAGGAACTACTACAAATGCTCAAAAGCAATGTACAAAATACATTGCCAGTGTCTGTGTCAATGCATCGGTTTAACATCTCATGTCTTCAAATTCATGTTTTGGAATTCACTGAATTAAAGTTATTTTCTTTTGTGGAGTTTTGCACCTTGTCGACTTTGGTTTCTTGCCTTTATAAAAAAGGTAATTTTTCTCTTACCTGTCTGCCTGTCAGTCCTGCATTCAGGTCCTGAAGCCTGTTCTAGCTAGGATTTTGTCTTATCCAGGTAACTTACGGGTTAACCCTGGGTTTTCTGTACTACAAAGAAGGTTCACTTCTCAACATATCACCATAACTCCAGAGCAGGTTAGGCTTGCAGTTAGAGATCACAGTTAGAGATCAGTGTTGTAGATCAAAAGGTATGAAATCACTGACTACTCACCAATCAATTCTCCAGAAAATAGTGTCGCTATTCATGGACATCTGAATATCACGGCAAAACATGTAATTGACACACCAGTCCTCCATGTCCATTTCACACTTTGCCCCACCAAAATGTGAAACAGACACGCATGCAGAAATTGCCATACAAGCTAAGTACGGCTTAGCTTGTACGGCTAAGTCGCACCTTACTAAAATCATTGAATGAAGCGCAAACTGTGTGTTGCATTGTCTCATGGGAAAATACATATATTAATTTGGTGACTTAGAAAATATATAAAATGTTGCTATACTTGATTGTAATCTGCTGCTACACTGTTTACCCTGCTGGAATTGCAGCAACTTGAAGACAAAACACACAGCACACACACAGCAAGAATCAAATGAATTTCAGTTTGATCTGCTATAGCGACTTCCACGTCTCCTTTATTAGGCTATAGGACAGCAACTTTAAATATTTTAATGTATTCTATTTAAAGTTTCATACCTCTAACACTCAGACATCACCTTAAAACCAGATAGCAGTACTGAGACCACAGTGAGTGATAAAATAATTAGCTAGAATTAAAATGTTTATTTTACTGCTCTCTTTGCTGCACCATTTATCCGTTGTCCTTTTTATGGCAGTGTTGCATTTTACTGGTATTTTTTTTCATGTTCTTTATAGATTTTTAATCATCATTTGATGTGTCATGTCAACATGCAGGGGAAAATCCTGGGTTTATAACAGTTCCTAACAAGCTACATGTGACCTTTTATCCTGATGTTAGGGTAAGTAAATCCATTTAATGGAAAGATACCCTGATTATGTTGAAGTAGCTTCATTGCGATGTTGGTCAAATGTTTTAGGAAGTGTGTAAGAAGTAACGTTATGAGAGCATACCTTCAACCACAGTGAAGTGCATGCTGAGAGCGCTGATTAAGTTAAGGTTACCAGTTAGGAAGCCAAAGTAATGGCAAAGTGGAACTTTTGAAGAATCTTAAAAATGGAAAATGGAAACTGTGAGAAAGAATTAGTGTATCATTCAACAACAATCAATGACAATGCCTTGAAAAGGTCAGTTGCATAGAAATGGGAAATGTCATGCTGTTCAAAGTGAAATAAAAAAAGAAACAAGCTTCAAGATCAAACGTGGGTGGTCTACATAATTATTTCAGCACTTCCACAATATCTCAATAATATCTAAGTCAGATAAAAAGGTACCATGCAAACATTTTAATTGAGTTTGCACACCTGGCTGCAGTACAGTAAAAGCTATCCTGACCAGCTGCCTTACAGCTTTAAGTCAGAGTATAAAAATATGAATGCTTTATTGTATTAAAATATATCCTACAAAGAAATAACCAGTAATATTTATGAAATAAAGAAATGGACTAGAGGGGCAATAATGCGAATAATGAATCCCACAAAACAGGAATGCTATTACAGGTGGAGACCACTGTCATCTTCCCCCTTCTCTTTCCTGACAGTTTTTTTCACTGGTTTTGAATTTGGCTAGATTCAGTGTTACTACTGGTAAATAAATAAATAAATAATAATTCCCTTATTTATATTCTTTTCCCCTTTTCGACCAACTGCTTTGAATCAAATTCACTTGATTATGTGATTATCAGTGAGTGTGAGCACTTCTATAAAAACAGACATTTTAGGAATTTGCTGGTCGCAAAATCTTCCCAGGAGTGGACGTCCTGGCAAATTTATCCCTAGTTCAGACTGTCCAATGCAATGCTCAGATATATTCTACAGATTTTACAGGCTACAAAAATTTACATCTGAAAAAAACATTTCTGGAGCATTATCTTTAGGACAGACCTGACCAAAGTGGATATGTTTGGCTATAGGTATAAGGTATCATTTGGCAAAGTTAACAAAAACTGACACCAGTACCTCCACCACTGTGTCAAGTACTGTGGTGGAGGGGTAATGATTTAGGTTTGTTTTGCAGCCACAGAACCTGGGCACCTTGCAGTCATTGAGTTGACCATGAAATCTTCTTAATACCAAAGGTTTCTAGCGGAAAATATAAGGACATCTGTACAGCAATAATTGCCCGAAATTGGGTAAAAAAAAAAAAAAAATACAGCAGTGATCCTACGTACAGCAGCAAATGTACAACCAGATGGCTGAAGAAGAAAAGAATTGAGTTGTTGCAGTGACTCAGTCAAAGTCCAGACCCCAGCTTGATTGAAATGCTGTGGCAGGATCTAAATGAACTGAAACAATGTTTCAAAGGAGACTAGGGCCAAATTCTGCCACAATGACATGAGAGTCTGATAAAGTCATACAGAAAACATTAAAGTTATTGCTGCTACAGATGTTTCTAGAAACTATTGAATAATGGGGTTTGCTTTGTTTTTCACAGGACTGCAAAAAAACTCATAAAATAAAAATAAAAAAATAGAATAAAAAATCTTTGGTCATAGGTGGCTTTGTCTTTTTGTTTTATTCTTTCTTTTTTCTGCATATTTGAATGTTTTAAATAGGAGGATGCACAAGGGTTTCATATTCAGAATGGGTGAAAAAAAAGTCCTTTTCTTTCCTCTGACAGGTTATCTTGATCAAGAGGAATGTCATGTGGCTCCTCATTCTCAAAGAACTTTTAATTGATGGATCATGATACAAAGAAAAGTTCAGAATACTACTATGAATTCAAAAAGCTATACAGAACATATGAAGAAATAAATTAGAGTTAAAGCAGTCTCAAAGCAGAACAGGCAAAGGTGTAGGTGGTGATGGATTTTCCCACTAAGGGAAATGCTCCCTCTTAAATGTCTCAACAAAAGAATGATAAAAAAAAATACGTTTCTGCTGTAGGGTTTTATGTTTTCTGTCTATTTCTGTTTTGTCATTTGTGATAAAGTAATTGAATAATATTTTTACCATTAATACCTTGTAGGTGTGAATGGAAATGCGTGGATTTTGAGAAAATCCAAAGAATACGAGGTACTTCGCTGCTCAATCAACTAGGTCTTGGATTTTGCAGCCTGCAATATTTCTCCTTAGTTCCTAAAGGAGCTAGTCCTAATTTCACCCCATCAACTAAAAACACGAGTTTAAAATATTATTTAAAGACAACTGCAGCAGTTCTTAAAGTATTATCATCTTTGTCTTAGAGATTCCTATAAGCACACTTCTGTTGAAAATGAAACATGCCAGGCTTAGTAACTTTGCAATTGTTTATTGCATGATACACCACATACTGTAAAAATCAATGTCTCTCCAGTCTCTTTCACAGTGTTACGCATCTTTACACTTGCCTTCCTTCACTATCAAGTCTCTATCTTTGAGCCTGCCATGTGTAAGGTTTTCTTACATCCTACACAATATTTATATAGCCTCTATTCATAATCAAAAGCACATATTTCTCAGTGGATTTTTAACCTGTTTACGGAGCTGTTACTCCAACCAGACAGTGGCAACACCTTTTTTTTTTTTCAACTTATTTATTCTCAAATAGGTTCACTACTCAGAAAATACACCAAGCAAGCTAAATGTTATTTTATCCAACAGAGTTTGGTACATTTGTTTTAGGTCATCACCTTCATCTGCAAACACCACATACACCAGCTCGTAACAACATTAAAAGTGCCTACCTTATTGTGCCAGTTCCCCTCCTGCAATCAACGCATCTCTGATCTGTGGGGGGAAGTACATGGGAAGTCTGTAGATATTCTGGAGTAACTGGCAACAGTGACAGTTGCTCCTTTGGTTACTGTGACTTGCAGGGTGGGGCTTTTTCATGTGCGTGCGGACATTTTATCAGATTAGGACCTGGGATGTTTGGAGGATTATTCAAAACATAGAGCTCACATAGAGCTCTTTGTTGTGTTGAGTACGCTGTTTCTGATAAGGCCTCTGTCATTTGTGTGCTTGATCTTCAACAATGTTTCGTTGTCAGAAGTGAATGACACAGTAACAATGAGTTGTAGGAACCAAGGTTTCGCAGCAGAACATTAAATGATGATGATGATGATGATGATGACAATGCTGTTGTTTATTTGTCAATGGTTTAATACTGTGACTGATTGATACATAAATACAAACTTACCCATGAATCTTATAATGCTGTACAGTTTCTATGAAGTGAAAACAAAAAAGTTACTATACAGTGGCTACACCCATATGACATGTAAACCATTTACCATGTAAATCATATAAGATGTCTGATTTGCAAAATGGTGGAGAAGAATGACAATATCTAAAAATAACAGTGCATTTGTTTGCATCATTATTTGTTTATGTAGTTTATGCAAAGCTTCAGCAGCTGTAGCCAGGCTCCTTTCTTTCTCAGTTCAGCAGTGCTATATCTTCAATGTTGTGTAACGCAGCCGTTCATTCTGTTGCAAAAAGCTCTTTTCTTTCTTCCTTTTCACTTATTTCATCTACTTTGCATCTGCTTCTCTCTGCCTGTTTATTGTTGTCTCCCAGGCAACAGTGTCCCTGATAAATACTAATACTTTTTGAAAAATCTTTTCATACTAGCTGGTCCTTAAGAAATAAAATGACACTAACTGAGCCCAACTGAAACATACCTAATCTCAGTGGTCCCGATTTTCAAAATGACACTTAGAAGTGGTCTGAGAGGGATAATTGTGTGGCCAGCCTCAGGGAATAGACACAGAAAGACCTAAGATCTTTATTTTTTTTTTAAATATTTCTCATACTTGTTCGTGAATGTAACTATATATACAGGCATTTCAGTCTTTTGAACTGACTATTTGTCCAAGGCTACATTTCTTACAGTCAATAACAATGGTATCGCCTCACCTTCCCTAACTTTAAAGATAATTGAAGACTTTAACTTCTTCAATTTGTGAACCAACTCTTGGAATTAAACTTTCAGGAAGCTGCATGACTAGCTAACCATATTTCACTGAATTCTGTGATTATTCATAGTCTTTCTGTAGCTTACAAGATAAATTCCTACCAGATCAAAGTAAAAAATATTGCAAAACTTGGTTAACTCTTTCTATTACCTATTACCTTGTAACTCTTTTCCAAATCAGTTTTCCTTTTCCAGATGTCATGAGGTCAAGCAAAGGTCCAAAGGGGACTTTCTAAGGACTTGGTACCTGGAGGTTCCATAGTAAAATTAATTAATGATAATCGTAAAGGATGGCAATATAAAATAGATATATGTAAAGCAAACTGAAATATAGTGAACTTTAATAAAATGTAAACAAATGTTTATATAGTTAAAAGAACTTATTATACAATAGCATAATTTTCATAGATCAGTTTTGGTTTTGTTAGAATATTATTAAAAATTCTTAAACAGATCAGCAAGGCTGATGGCATTAAATGGAAAATTTACTTGATTTGTGTGATCTTACATTTAATAATGACGTGATCTGCGGCACTTGCCAGTTATGTTGATTATTTTTCGTGAACAATCAGAGGGTACGACACTTTGAATTATGGGATGGAAGTATATATTTTACTGTCGTAAAATATGCTTCAGTGTAACCTGTGCTAAAGGAAATATTAAAGGAAGCACAGAAGCATCTTTTCTTAAAGAATTCGAACAGCTCTTATTATGGCTGCCATGTAAGTACTTCACTCAGTTAGGAACCTTCCTAAACAAAACTATTTGACCGCAATCTTGAACGCATTGTGGTGAGTGGTGGAGATTCCAAAGTAATGTCTTACTATAATAACGTTATATTTTTCAGTAACACAGTAATGTAATGCATTAATGTACTCAGTAATCACATTACACTTACAATTAAGTCATCTCTTGTATTACAAAGGTTCTTCAGTTCTTTGCACAGAGAGTGGGCAGGAAGAAAAAAAAATCAAACATGCTGTTTTTTCTCTCCACTTGTGCTGCAATCAGCTGATTTCAGTTTGTGTGCAGGGGGTAAGGAAACTGGGGGAGAGGTCTCCAAATTTTGTGGAGTGGAGATGCAGTCATTACTTTTATTTTTACAGCATGAATGGACAAGGGCACGATAGCAAAGTAGAAAGAAAAAAAAACTGCATGAAACTGCTAACACAGCATCAGCTCTTTGCAAACATCTGCAAAGACAGCACGCTAACACAATACCAGTGAAGAACCCGGAGTGATGTTAAAGCTGAGCATATGCTGACCCCAGTCCAACAGCCAGAGCATGATCTTCAACAGGTAAAAAAGGCAGGGCTGAGCAGTCAAGTTATGGCCTCCATTTATACCTGTGCATATTTCTGCAGTAGAGTCATAGCGGCGATCACTCTCTCTCTTGGACTGGATTTAACTTTCCTTTGTGTTGTTGGATTTGTGTTCTTACTGAAAAACTAAAAGAAAGACTGTGTGTCTCATCATTAGGATGGAGATTTATGTCACTGTGTGGGACTGTAACTTAAGGTTTGTATTGATAACTAATAATTATGTGATAATGCATTCTGAGTACCACAGAAGTAAAGCAATGACTAGAGTCATTTACTTTCTTTTCATTACATTTTAAAAAAGTAACAAATAATGTGCAACAAATGCAAAATTGAATGTAATTTACAGAATATATTCACACCCAATATTGTGCTCCAAACCAGAACAGTAACAGTATTGTCCTCTAAAACTAGAGAACCCAAAAAGCGACACTGAGAACAAGTTTCAGAGTTATTTTTTTTTAACAGCACCAGAATGTGCAAGGTGGCAGAGGTGGCAGAGGTGTGGAGGAGAGCAGGCAGGCAGGTGAGCTCCACCACAGGTTTCCTTCCAGAGAGGAATTTTCCACAGGGGATGTTTAATTCAGAGGCCTACAGAAAGGAGGCTGGTACACTGATAATGACAGTGCAGACAAGGAGAAAATGGATAAATACACGAGGAATAGTCAAACTAGAGAGCATAACTGAGTCTAGATTTGTTACCACTTATAACGCTGTATTGATCTGGCAATGGCGGTGGATGAAAAGCCAGTCCTTTTATGCTCAGGTAATGAGTTGATGCAAGACAGATGTGCCAGGCTGAGATTCAGCAGGAACAGGTGAGGGGACAGGCCTCATGCCAATCCCCACAAGGAAGGTGAGCCTGCAACTCACACACTGACATGAGAAATGGAGAAGGAGAGATACAGAGAAAGAAAAAGAAAAAGGGGAGAGAAAGAAGGCCAGGGGTGAGGTACTGTGGGACTATGGTATAATCTAAATATGAGACTGTGGTTAAATATATAAAAAACTATAAAAATAGGAAAAACTGAGTGAACACGCAGCTACAATAAACTTTGTGAGATATAATGTGATACAGTAATTGACTCAGATACATTTGAATAAAGGATAAAACACGTATCTCAACTTGTTTTGTCACGATGCCTAAAATGTCAGGAAAAGTAACTGAACAGACTAAATGGATTCTTTTGGTGTTTTTATTCTTAAAAATAGTCTACTTTCAGATGAATAGCCAATAAAGATTGTCAACTGCATTTGAGAAAACTCATCTCATTAACTTAAATGTAACTAAAAATCTAATGGTACATAGTCAACTACCAAGGAGGCGTATATAACCATTTTGGGTTAGTACATATTGCTGCATTAGTGTTATTTGTGTAGTGCACAAAACCCAATAGGCTATTGTGTCAAGTCAACATTCTGGAAAAATGCACCATTTGACTGTGAGTATTGAGCTAGCTGCTGCACTTTGCAATTATTTACAATTTTTTATGTTTATCACTAAATATTTAATGTCATACATTTGACATTGACTCAACACTTTAACAGTACCATATTATAATAAAATGTCCGTCTCTAGCTTGCTAGCACTGGCACTGTCAGTAATGATGACATATGCTCCTAATTGCTGAAACTAATTCATAGGCCCCATTCTTCCTACGTGGTTACCTTTGAAAGCAAACTTTGAAAGTGTACATTCAACTTTATGAGTGGTGATTGTTGGCCTACACAATGTGGGTACTCATAAATTCAGAGCATTGAGAGGTATTGTCAAAACATAGCGAATTAAGGTTTTATCAGTGGCTGGAAATTAACAGACAAAGTTGGAGGCCAACGCTGACAAAAAGTGGAAACATGCATGAACATAAAAGTCATGAATCAGTGATAAATGAAAAAGCAAAAAATGATGACTAAAGGCTACTAATTTTAGACATAGCCAAATAATATTTACAGTACTCAATGAATAATACAGATGATAATATAGAATCTCGCCCTACGATAGCTGGGATAGGCTCCAGCCCCCCCGCGACCCTGAAAAGGATGGATGGATAGTACATTTATTTGTTTTAAAGTTAACATATTCCATTCTATCTTTCATTTTATTTTTTATAATGTAGTGGATTGTCTACAAAAACAAAGATCCGGACTATTTTATCTAGGTTATCTGACTCCATCACATCCTTTCCAAGTTATCCTTCTCTGTCACACTAACTGTCTGCATATCCTTCTTCACTGCATCCACAAATCTTCTCTGTGGTCTTCCTCTTTTCCTCCTGTCTGGCAGCTCCTTATTCAACATCCTTCGTCCAATATATCCACTGTTCCTCCTCACATGTTTAAACCATCTCAGCCCATCTCAGCCTATCTAACATTCTCTTTAGTTCTACTGACTTTCATTCCTCTTTTCTCCAGTGCACATCTCCACTTCACCGATCCCTGGTGTAATCCTACCCCCACCTCAAACCCATGTGTCACTCTTGCACCTTACGACCATCTTCGCCACCCTTGATTTCTTCATGCAGTATCACAGCTTTTCTCTTGACACCCTAACATAAGCTTTGTAGATCAAGTGCATATCCTTCTGACCTGCTTTATACTTCTCCATCAACGCTCTCAAAGCAAACATCACATCTGTAGTGCTCTTTCTCAGCACGAAGCCATACTGCTGCCCACTGATTGTTACCTCGCTTCTTAATCTAACTTCAACAACTATTTCCCATATGGCATGGCTCATCAGCTTTATCTCTCTGTAGTTGTTACAGCTCTGCACATCAGCTTTGTTCTTGAAAAATGATAAAAGTACACTTCTCTATTTCTAAGGTATCCGCTCACTCTCCAGGATTGTGTTAAACAATCTGATTAAAGAGTCCACTGCCCTCTCTCCTAGACATCTCCATACCCTTCAAAAGTATGTCATCTATACCAACTGCCTTTCCACTCTTCATCTTCTTCATAAGTGCCCCCACTTTCTCCTTATTAATCCTCTGCACTTCCTGATTCACTAACTTTCCTGCACTAACTAAATTATAAACTAAATATATATCTTAAGTAAACCATACATATTAAGTGATTTTTCTGTTTCATATTATATGTTTACCATAAAAATTGTGTACAGCACAAATATATTGGTTTAAGACTGGGGTTGCCAAACTTCAGCATCAAAAGCGGCATTTTAGCTCCTCCTACAAGAGAAAGAGAGACACATGCATGGGTGACGGGGGGTTAAGGGTGCAAGGATGGATGTAACTGGGAGAGGATAAATTAATGCATATACGTGTTAATAAAGGTAACGGTTAACCCTAGGGTTACATGCGGCTTGTGAGCCACTAAAAAGCCACATGCCGGGGGTTGCTGACGTTGTTTAAAAGAAACAGATTTTCACATTTGACATTTTAAAGGTACATTTTCAACGATACCCCCTATTTTAGACCAAAAAATCGTTATTGTTAAACTAAGTATATAATTAACAACAGGACATGCAAATCCTTAGCCGTGGAATTGTAATATCTTGTAATTTCTTTCAGAGGAGACATGTCAACATTATCTTGGTCCGAGGGTCTCCTGTTCACTAAAGCAGGCACACTCAATACACCTCACCTGTTGTAAATATGCAGTGGATTTGTGGCATGCCGCTAATCTTTTTTTTAATTATGGAGGTGGGAAGAGTGATCTTCCTTTTGTTGCTGTTCTTAGTCTAAAGCTGCTAAGACTATTAGGATTGAACCATGGCAAAGGCTTTGGGGAAGTCTTTTGTTAAGTAGATGTTGGTGCATAAGCGATAACAAGATTGAGTTGCTTTCATGTTCAACAGCAAAGTTTTGGATAATACACTGACTGTTGTAATGTGTTGTGGCATCAACAGGAAGGCCTCTAAGCTCATCTTACTGGTTGGTTCAGCAGATTGCAAAATAAAAATTCCACCCTCTTGATTTAAACTGAGGGTATAAACTATAAGCAGGCACAGATGACTCAATTAACGCTAATCTCCTCATGACAATACTCCTCACTTTCAGGAATTCCAAACAAATACAGCCATCCGTAAAGAGGTTTCGCCTGATAAATAAACATAGTGATAGATGAGTGAAAGCAAAATAAATAAATAAATAAAAGCTGGCATGTCAAGTTGGCACTCAGACAAAACATTTATAATATGTATTGAGGTCTGCTCCAGACATATTGTTAGAACAAGCTACTGAAAGATAAATTCTTTAGATTCCATGCCATGCCAATTTCTGTAGTCAATCCATGGTAATGTAACATGTACAGAAATATACCATACTGTAGTAATGTGATATTGTATTGGCTAAAAACAATGATCGAGAAAATGTAGCTCAAAAATGAGATCCTAATGTATGCTTTACTAAGAGCCATATTATTCAACTGTTTGACTCTGAGCAATACGCACACACACATGCACACACATGCACACACATATACAATTTAGCCGTCTGTGTTGTTATACAGTGTTTTCTCTCGCTTTCTCTCTAAAACATTCCTTTCCCCTCGATCCTTTCAGGAACTCTTTTCTCTCTGCTGCCATACAGGAGGCAGGCTACAATTGTTCTTATTTTTGCTCTCAGGTGTTAGGCTCAAGAAGCCAGGGGGAAATCCTGAAAAAAACCTGTGCAAGAATACAGGGGCAAAGATTAGGGATGGCTGTGGCTCAGATGGCTGTTTGTCCACTAACCACAGGGTGGTAAAATTCCAAGCTCCTCCTGTCCGCATGCCGAGGTATTTGTGGACAAGACTTTAAACTTCAATTCCCAGATGAGATCTAGATATAGCCTATAGGCAGACCCTAACTGAAGATTAGAATAATGAAGGAAGGCTGGCAACAGAACAGTTAAGAAGAATTACTATATTGTTGTAGAAAATATTAATATCAAATGTAACTGAAATATAGCTTTGCATTTTACAGCCTTGATTTCTGGTTATAACACAGAAATTACCATCCATGTTTCCAGGTCACAACATTAAACATAATATTTACACTGTTACCTTCAAACAAAGAACAATGTCTGACATACTGTAGACTTAATTACAGCATTATTACAATATGATAATACCACAACATTGCGAACAGATCATCATGTTGTTACCAAGACCTTACTATCCTATTACTAATTACTTTTGTATCATAGGCATATGTTTGTTTCCACATTATTTATGTAATTAGAGAATTTATTTAATAAATTTCAATGTGATGCTGATTAGCTATAATTACTCTATATGCAAGATAATCATGTGGCCATTACTTTGATAATTAAGTTGTAATAACTTGCTATTTACATGCCTCCTATTGTTTCCACCTTATTACTATGCTATTACCACATTACTAAGCTGTAATACTTTTGTTGTCTTTGTAATTTTAAGGCAAGTTATTGTAGCTGCTTTTTCTAATTACTATATAACAGCTTTTCATTTGCTTTTTAAACTTTCAGCTTCTCGGTATGTATTGTAATCTTGTTAAAATAACATAGTGACTTTTCATTGTTATAAAAAAAAAAGAAATTAGTAGTCAGCGTCCAATAAATCAAGACTTTGTATCTACGTAAGTTCACAGACATAAATGATATGTTTAATCAACAAGTAAAAAGTCATGTAAAAAAGTTTTACTTGAAGAAACAACAAAGGAAAAACACCCACGTAGTTGATTTCTACCAACGTCCTCCTGGGCTATCTGTGTGCACAGCTGTCTGTGTAACAACTTTGGACAGGTATTTATTTCACTGCGCATGCACTGTGCAGCTACACAGTTGCTCAGTTGTTATACAGAAGAAGAAGGGGCTTTGGGGAATATTGGAAGAAGTGTCATACGAATGCCATCGTTTGTGTTACAGAATTCTCCCACTCTTCTTTGCAGTGCCACTACACACATAAAGATTTCTTTGGCTTAAGATGACTATTCATTGTTTCAAAGCTCAAAACTATGTTAGGTCAAGTTTGGTTTGCTTCAGTCAGGTATGATATCTGTCACATCTTAAGGTCTTTAGGTGATAAAACTTGAAGGAGAATTATAGTTTTCTTTCAACCTGGCATATTTCCCATGTGTGAAGCTAAATTTCTCTGTGGTCATGCTGTCAAAGTCCTTCTGATATCGTCTTCTGAGGAATGTGAGCACCTAAATCTAATAGTGGATTATGCCATGAACTGTATATATATTATACACAGACCTTGAGGTTCATTTGCTCACAATAAGAGTCATATATATATTTTAGGGATTTAAGTGCACAAAGATCTTCAAGAAATGTCAAAACCATTTAAGAAGAAAAGTTACTATCCTGAGAAAAATCTGAAAATACAACTGCTCCCTTATGATCATGTATATGTTGCTGTGTGTGTGCTGATAACAAAGTTCAGAAAGTTTTCAAAACACAGTGTAAAGTCTAGAAATGCTGCATTCATTCCATGAACACTGGACCAAGGGAAATCCGAGTCATCCCACACAGTGATTGATCCAGAGCTGAAATTTGCTTTCCTGCTGAAAACACTGAAATTCTTCTCCAGGTTATAGACCAGGGCCAAGGTTAGAATATTTTCCCCCCCAAGCCTAGGAATCGTTGTGTCCCTAAAGTGACACCTGAGTCCTAATTGGCTTTTGTGATGGCTTGTTAGATAGCCAGGATTCTATTCTGAATTTCCCACTGAAGTCGTTCATTTTCACTGTGAGCCACTGAGTCTTAACAAGATGCCCATTCCTCCAGGCAGGCTGCTATGATTCTCCTGAGGGCAAACAGAGCACTCTCTCTCCTCTTATATCTTAGAAAGGGACTCCCTCAGGTGATGACAGGGGGGCCAGGGATCAAGAAAAGTGTCACTATAACACTCTCACTCTTAAACTCAAGTTCTTTCTTCACCTCCAGTAAATTCAGATAATTGAACCTGATGCCCAGAAAGAAGCCTGACTTCAGTAGTTATATGAACCTCAGTGATATTCATGGACAGTACTGGAATGCCACACAGACTCCAGAAAGCTGAGTTTGCTGAGTGTCCTTTTTAGGTTTTAGAATTCTATTGGTGACATTTGGCGAAATGAGCATTTCAGTGCATCTGACAATAGATCCATAGATACAAAATATTGACCGATCGGCATCTTATCTTGGTTGATATCCTGTTTAAAACATCGCCTCATTATTGATTGTGCAAATGACTTTAAAATGCAATATTAGTAGTCTCCTCACAGTATCAAGTAAGAGTGACTTTTAATGAAATAAAATTGATTCATCAAAATGCTATTTAGATCTTTAAAGATAATATTATAGCTCAAGAACTTTAGAAAGGTAATAAATTTACTGGTCACATTGGTGCCAAAGATTCCAAAATGCTCTTTATAAAGTGGGAAGAGAAAATCTTCTCTGGAGAAGTAACACAAACCCTTCTACTTTGAAGGATGTCCCTTGTGCAGCATAATTCCCATGAAATATTGTTTACAGACGAGTTGTTTATAATTTACTTCATTTCATAATAGGAATTTCTTTTCCAGACAGCAATGTGCGACAATGATGGCTGTTCAGTATACATATTTCTAAATTGTATTTTCTCTCAGGGTTTTGAACAATTTACTGCATAAGGATAGCCAGTGGCCCAAGACTATATATGGACTTTGTGGTTATGCATCAAATGTTTTGGAAAATTGTTCCTTCTTCATAACAATGGCAATTTGCTTTGTTTTTGTATTGGAAAGCACTTTTGTCCTCGGACATAATTGCCTCAAATAGCAGCTTGTTCCAGATGAGAGAGAGATGACTAAACACAAGTGATTTGTGGCAAGACTGAGGTCAATTAAGATTAGGAGTCTGGGCTGCTGCTGAATTTCTGTTTGTAATTCATGGATTTGAATTGATTCACAACACAAGAAACAGCAATACAGACAGAGAGACGCACAGACAAATAGATAGCTATAGATAACAGCAATTTCATAATTAAGTGTTAATAATTTCATGAATTAGGGTGAATCAGCCGTGTTTTACAGTTCCCTCTTCTTTTCCCGCTCCAGCTGTGTGCTTTAGAAGCGACTGTTGATCATTAGCACTTCTCCCACATTGTGCAGTCTCTGGCATCACTCCCTGCTCTGTCATTGGCACACTCTCCCATCTTGTGTTTTAAATTGTAGGAGGCAAAGAATGGAGCTGTGTGGGGCTTGTTTGTTAACGACACAACACCCTCATGAGTTTGTGCTGGCAGCATGCCTAGCCACCAGAACTGTGGTGCACTACACTAGAAAACTGGAAGTGAACCCACTCTCATTTTTAAACGTGCATATTTATTTAGTCATTTACGCAGCAGTCATTAGGGCTATGTGCGCAGCTTTTTTTTTTTTTTTTTTTTTTTTTTTTTGTTCTGTTTTTTTTTTTTTTTTTTTTTTTTTTTTTTATTAATTTTTTTATTATTTTGTTATTGTGTGATTGTATGATTTTTGTGACTATGTCATTTGTATAATTGTGACTTCCTGCTGGCTACTTTGAGTTTTCCGTTGACGTGTTCGGGCTTGTTGGCCTCGCCTCAGTCTCGGTCTCTCTGCAGATTCGTGCCTGCAGGTGCACTTCCACCTGCCGTACAAGTGGGAGGTTCTGGACGGCAGCACCTGGACGGACTTGCAGAACATGGAGAGCGTTGAGCGAGATTTCTGCGACCCGTCCAAGATAGAGAGGTCAGAGGTCACTGTGAGTGTGAGGTGTTGGTGTTTGTCTTGCAGCAGCTGCTCACAGCTGCTGTGTTTTTCAGTGCTGGTGTTCAAACCGTCAACTTCATTACGATGACTCGAGGGTCGCAGCCTGTCCGCCGTCTCTCCACAGTTTCCTCCGTGAAGAAGCCGCC
Source organism: Tylochromis polylepis (assembly GCA_015107715.1). Taxonomy (NCBI): domain Eukaryota; kingdom Metazoa; phylum Chordata; class Actinopteri; order Cichliformes; family Cichlidae; genus Tylochromis; species Tylochromis polylepis. The sequence continues at coordinate 32,077 of VVHJ01001445.1, forward strand.
TTACTACACGCTGACCACCGACTGGCTGTGGTACTACAAGGGGGACCGTGGGAACTGGGTAGAGTACGGACAGCTGGTGAGTTGGAGCACTTTCAGGATCGCAGTGTGGGAGTGAGATGTTGAGGAATACAAATAATGCTTATTTAGCTCCAGGTCTGATGTCTGTCTCATACGTCCTTCAGGATGAGAAGCTGCGCTCCACGTCGGAGACATCCTGTACTCTGGAAGAGAAGTACCTGTCTGACAGAAGAGCTGAAGTCAGAGTGGTGAAAGGCCACAGGGAATACATCATCAGCTTCAAAGGTACTACTTCCTGTCACCTGCATCCCAGGTGTAACTGTGTGTTAATGAAGAGCTCAGGTTATGCCCAGATCCAGTCCAGCATCCCTCCATGTGGAGACTCACAGTTCCCACATGGAGGTCCACAGTCAGGGCAGGAAAGTCAGAGGTGAAGATCCCAACAGAACCTTCCAGAATCCCAGAATGAAGTTTTGGGAATGTCCCAGACATGATGGCATGCCCTGATTCAGCACGTAGACACATCCCAGCCTTTAGGTTTCAGGTCCCAGTGCATTCCTCTGTGACTGCTCCCTGATGGTGTCTAACCATGTTTTCTCTCTTTGCAGACATGTACCAGAGGAACCACAAACACAACACCAAGAGGAAAGTCCGCCGTCGCCCTCGCTTTGTCTCCCGGGAGGAGGTGGAGAAGCAGGTGGCGGTGTTAGGAAGCCACATGTGACCTGACGTGGTTGACTGGACCTGACTGAGTGCCTTATCACAGCAGCAGGTGCTGCTGCTTTGGATCTGATCACTTCATGGATGTCTGTAAATGATTACTGATGCTGTCACTGAGCATGTTAACCACTTCTATTATTTTCTGCTTCTGTGTGTAGCTGATTTATTCTACCTGTATTTTTATTTTTGTAGGGTCTTTAGGTACAATATAAAGCGCCTTGAGGTCATTGTTGTTGTAATTTGGCGCTGTATAAATAAAATGGAGTGATTCTTACTGCAGCCTTTTATTAATGTCTTTAGTTTGACCTCTGTGGGCCTCTCAGCTGCAGGAAGATCTGCTGTCACAGACTCTGAGTCTACCTTTTTTTTTTTTAATTTGGTGTCCTCATCAATAATCTCCTTAAACCAGCAGTTTGAAAATGGAGTCATGTGGCCACAGAATCCTGGTTGGCCCCTCACAGACCCAACAGTAAGGGCCACAAGTGTTAACTGAACTAAATATGAAACCGGTGCAGAATTACTGCAGACTCAAACTTCAGCACTGACAGGAACGCTCAAAACGTCGGTCTGTTCAGAGCCGCTTCCTATTTTATCGCTGCACTGTTGTCGTGTGTCAGCTGTTCTCTGTGGGAGTGCTCAGTTTGTCTTTAGGGTGGAATTAGTGAGGGTGACTTTAAAGAGAAACAGCAGCATTCAAAAAAACTGGTTGGTATCATAATCTTTTCCAGTCTCACTGACCAATCAGAGCACTTTATTACTCATATTCACACACCTGCATTAAGTCCTGAATCAGCAGTAACCAAACACACACACACACACACACAGCCCAGCTGACCACGGGATTCAAACCCACAACCTTCCTGCTAACCTGTGCACCATTGTGCCCCCGGCCCAGGTCTGCATGAAGCATAAAAACATGAGCAGAGTCTGAGAGAGAGAGAGAGAGAGAGAGAGTGAGTGTGTGTGAGTGAGAGAGAGGGAGAGGCGTGTTGGCCGGACTGGTACCGGGACCGGATGCGCTGTGAATGTGACGGGTTCGGACAGCACCGACATCACCGGGCGGAGAAGGCTGATCGGTGCTGTTTCCGAGGAGGAGGAGGAGAGGAGGTGTGATTCTGCGGGGACTCTCCGCCTCCTTCTTCCCCGCGCAGGGAGCGCGCTGCGCGGCTTGGAGAGGCGTGACGCGCCTGAACCGCATCTCCAGGATGGCAGGTAGGTCTCCGCCGTGCCCGAGGCTCAGTGAGGATGGCCCGGCCCGGCTCGGCCCGACCTGGCTCGCAATCTGGATGTGATCTCGGGTCTGCGGCTCTGTGTGCCCGCGGCCGCAGTAAGAAGCGAGGCTCCTTCAGCTGTGCAACGGAGTCAGCGTCGTCCTTACGGTAAACCGGGCCGGGCCGGACCGGAGCGTGCCGGGGGGCGGGGGGGTAGTGCTGCAAATCAGCCCCGGACACGAACACTGCGGAGCGGATACAGCCTCCACCCGCGGACTTGGCGGGCGGGTGGAGCATCTGTTAGCATCTGTCCGATAATGGGGTCAGTGTGAGAGGAGGCCGAGCCGAGCCGAGCCAGGCCAGCAGAGTGAGTGTTCTGGAAACGGAGCCGAGGAGAGCACAAATACCCGGACTGACAGAGAATATACTAACCTGCCACTTTATTAGGCACAGCTGTGAAAGCCAGTCAGACAAACAGCTGGAAGCCGTTTAAATATTCACCGTCACGTATTTGTGGTTTCACTTACTGATCGATGATTGATTGATTGCTTGATCATTTCTGACGGTTCTGTATGCAAACATGTGAAATCCTTCAAACCGACATTTTCATGTTTTGTGCAAACAGAAAAATCTCCTGAACTGATCCGCAGGTGGAGCCGAGCCTGAAGCCTCCTGCTTCAGCCGCACACCCTCGCAGGCTCCGAGGTCTGGGACAGTGACCCATTTGTAATCGTGCTCTGCAGAGAAAGCAGAGAGCTCCCTGTTTGCTCGGTACTGAGGGGCTGTGAAGAGCAGCAGGGATCACGTGACACTGCGTGTAATCTCTTTTATTAATATTACCTGAAAGCTGTCCTCAGCTCAGCCTGGTTGCAATGAGCTGACTCACAGGGAAGTGCTGATGTTAAAGTTTAGACGTGATCAGAAGCCCCACTGACCTTCATCACAAACCTGGACACTGAAGTAATGAGTCAGTGGTCCAGATGCTCCACCCACAGGTTGAAGCAGGCCCTCATCATCTTCACAGAGAAAGTGTTTCAGGTTCAGAGTTAGGCTGCAGTCTAAGCCTGGATGTTCTGGGTTTGTCCTCCATGCTTCCAGACTGAAGGATGTGAAGCTGCTGAAATCAGGAGACTCAGGTGTGAGGGTCCAGCAGCAGGTACATGTCTAACCGACCTTCTGATGGTGTGACAGCCCTGATCCTGACCCTGCTTTGCACGCCGTCAGAAATGTCAGCTGTGATATTCATTCAGACCTGAGCTGCTCTTGGAGCAACATCAGAGCATTTTTAACGCTTTGTGTTTCAGTTTCAGAGGGTTTTATCCCAGCTGAACAGCCCTGATTTAAGGTTCGATTACCTCATTTTTTACAGTTAAAAAAAACATATGTGAGCATCAGTTTGAAACATTAAACTAACATCAGTCTGTGTCTTTGTTGTCCCATCCATCCACCCGACCTCCTCCCTGCAGCCTTCACAGCCAAGGACGTCTTTAAAGGTGCAATGAGTTCTAAAACCAAATGAGTGAGCATGTCCCCCCATCTTTAGGTTGGTGGGTTTATTATTAATTGGTTAAAAGGATCTGTGGGAACTCGAGCTTTAGACATTTTCATACTGTTCTCCAAAATAAGGCGTCAGGAAATGACCAACAGTATGATGGCGGACGCTGCACTCATGATGGCAGGAAGCTGGTTAATCTATGGTTTCAGCTGAACCATGAGTCCGTAAACACTGGTTTCAGTATCAGAACCAAACATCCACAGCAGGCCAGCTGTAGTCCGAGTTGAAGCATGGAGGAGGTCAGGGTGGAAGGGTATCAGAACTTGCTGAGACTTTAGCTTGGAGACTGAAGTTAATGCTTCGGGCTGATAGTCTTTGAACTGTCCTGTCAGAGGGTCACACGCTACTCCACACGACTTTACATCCTTTATTTTTAAAGTAACTAACGATGAAGGTAAAACAGAGTTTCAGCTGAATGTTTGCTGATCTGTTTGATGATGTCATCGTTCAAGCAGGAAAATGTTCTCCTAGGCTCGGTGAGAACCCTGCAGGACCTGTGTTTTCTGACTGTTGTTCTGTGCTGCTCAGGTCCTCCTGAGGGGCCCTCGGCTCTTTGTAGTGGGATCACACCGCCGGCCCTTTGAGGACGATGGGTGCTGTGACCCCACCGGGCACCAGCACCAGGACCAGGATGGAGCCCGGAACCTCAGCCTGCAGACGAACACTCACTGTGGTCCTGCTGGTGGCTGGCATGTTGGTTTCCATGGTGACCTCAAGCTCACCTGCTGCAGGTAAACTTGCTAGGTGCTGTTAGCTGTTGTGATGTTGACCTCTGACCTCTGAGCCATCTGTACAGAGCAGGAAGTGAACATGGACTTCGTCAAAAGAACCACAGAGCAGGAATCTTACTCTGAGTCTTATTTTAGCTCCATATTGTCATCCTCCCACATTACTGACTCACACACACACACACACACACAGAGTCATGTGACCTGCCGATGTCAGACTGTGGAGGTTTACAGTGATATCTGCTGATCAGATGCAGGCAGCAGGAAGCTGCTTCATAACAAACAGCTCTCAGAGGTCAGCTGTTTGTGACTGTGTTAAACGTCACTTGCGGTAAACACTTGCGTTATTTATGACAGATCTGGGGATTGTACGTTTATTATAGCGCCCTCTGTGGGTCACGGGGTGCAGCACAGGTGTCACATTTCCATCCATGGCTGCTTTTTAATTCAGACTGAAGACGAGTTTGTCACACCTGTTGAAGACGTAGAAACTTGTTTCAGTGCACTGAAAGAAAAACTACAAACATCACCTGGTTATACCTGCACACGCAAATGTAGCTCAACTCTGGGCTCAGTTTTTTATTCTCCACCTGCTCTGCTATAGAGCACCTGTGCCACGAGCCATCAGAGCCTCGCAGATGTGAAATAAAACAGATGTGAGAGCTCACTGAGCGCATAATGAACGCTTAGTGAATAAAAAACTGTAAATAAACTAAGTGAAGTGGGAAGGATCTCCTGTCTTTTAATAATTAATATTCTGGAGGCTGAGATGGTCTGAGCATGTGCAGAGGATGAAGATGGAGCTGCCAGGCAGGAGGAGAAAAGGAAGACCTCAGAGGAGGTTCATGGATGTAGTGAAGGAGGACATGCAGAGTGTCAGTGTGACAGGAGGATGCTGGGAGATGGAGGCAGATGATCCCCTTTGGCTCCCCCTTATGGAAGCAGCTGAAAGAAGAAGGTTTACTGCAGGGGAGATTATCTACAGTATAATACCATCGTGTCATATATGAGTAGATTTACATTTTAGATCTGCAAATCAGAAGGACCCAATGTTTTAAAATAAATGTGATGGAGTACAGAAGCAGGCGTGCTGCCATAAAACACATCTGCCACAGCTGTATCTGTGAGTGCCCCTCAGAGTCAGGAATAAAAGGAGATGTTCCTCAGAGCTGAGAGCAGTAAATACAGCAGCTCAGATAAATGCAGGTTAGCAGTGAGGCTAGTGCATCAGTCTGAAGAGATTCTTTAAAGGAAGAAATGATAAATATTTTCTGCATCTATTGATCTATTGATCTATCAGTCTTTCTGTCTGTGTGTGAGAGGGCGTCGTCTCCTGAATACCAATGACTTGTCTCTGTTCTGCACGTGATGCTGCCGCAAAGCACGGCGTCACCATGGCGTCACCACGGCAACAAGGCCAAGACCAGATGAAAGCGACCCAGTCAAGGGTGTGTGTGTGTGTGTGTGTGTGTGTGTGTGTGTGTGTCACACAAAGACAAATGGGTTTAAAGAGACTGCAAGGGAGGAAAAAGAGGAGTGTGTTTCTGCTGTGTGAATGAATGCTCGCACATGGTTTATGTAAAGAAACTGAACCAAGACCAGCTCAGTCTCATTAAGATGATCTGTGTTTGTCATGTTCAGTGGTGACACTTTGTTCTGTCATTTCAAAGTTTACTCTTTATTCTGTGCTGTGATCGGCTTCAAATCATAACTCAAAAATAGCCATGTTTGTAATAACAAGTGTGCCTCTGGCAGACGTCAGAACTAATGAAGTACAAATACTTCATTACTGTACTTAAATACAGTTTTACTTGAGTAGTTTTTTTCTAACTACTTTTTACTTTTACTTCCTACATTTTAAACAAGTATCTGTATTTTCTGTACCTTACATTTTCAAACAGGCTCGTTAGTTTTGGTTTAAAATATTTTCTGTGAGTTATCATTTTGTCACTGTAGGACTTCCAACATCAAACTGATCTGAGCCTAAACAGAAACGCATGAGAGGCAGTCCTGTTCATGTATTAATCACCAGGAGATGTCACATAAAAAGAGATAACGTGTGACACAGTCAGGAGTTACAGTGGGCCAGAGTTTTTATTTATTTATTATGTTTTTTTTGTTTTATTTTTTGGCACAAGACCAGAACGACTGCAGGTGTCCATAAGTTGTGTTTGTGGTACTTCAGCATCTAGCTAGCTCTACAGAAGAGGTGCGAGCATGAAGGGAGTAACGTTTTTAAGTGTCAGGTAATTTGAAATGCAGCATTTCTGTCAGCTCAACAAACATCAGCAAACACACAAACTGTTTGTGTGCAGTTCGTCTCACAGTGTGTTGCTAGCTAAAGGTCCAGCTGCTGTATTTCAGAGGGAGAGAAAAGAAAGAGAGTTAACTTCACTCAGAGATGGAGAAAGATAAGAAAGAGGACAGGAAATAAGAAGAGAGGTTAGATTAAAGGTAAGGACTGCTCATTTAAACCTTACACGTAAGTCCTCATGTTTTTAAATCAGATATTGGGTCTGTACATGTGAAATTATGTTTTTTCATATTTTGAAACATACTGCTAAACAAACTGAGGTAGACTTAACTGTGTTATTTAAAGGCTGCATGAAAATCCTCTGCAGGTTAGTGTAGGATAAACAGGCTAGTTTGCTGTACTGTGATGGGTTTAAAGTAAAGAACAGTGTGTGACTGGTGCACAGTGGCTGTGGTTTCGTGGTCAGTTATTTACATCAAGTGTAGCAGAGATTCATACACTCAACAAAAATATAAACGCAACACCTTTGTTTCTGCTCCCATTTTCCATGAGATGGACTTAAAGATCTAAAATTCATTCCAGATACACAATATTACCATTTCTCTCAAA
>VVHJ01001446.1:0-15159 GCA_015107715.1 Tylochromis polylepis
AACCTTCCGAATACAAGCGCTCACACACACAGGTGTGAACACAAGTGTACACACACAGGTGTACACATGGGTGTTCACAGACATAAACTGTATCTTCCTTGGTTGTTACCTCAAAGCATATCGTGTGCTGTTGGTATAGCGTGCTGCTCAGTAACATTGAATATTTAGTATTTACTGTTACTTACACTTATCTAGGTTGTTGCTGTGCCTCCCTATTGTGTTGTTCTCGTTTTGCTTGTTTTCTCTTTTTTTCTTTCAACAGGTGATCCAGTGGACTTCTTTTTTTTTCTTTTCTTCTCTCCTCCCCCCCTCCTTTTTTTTCTCCCTTTCCTATCCCCCAGTTATGTCTGTCCAGTTTACAATAACCTAAAATAAAATAAATAAATAATAATAAAAAAAAAGAGATCAATCAGGTAGAACAACATGGTATAGCCATAATGATCCACCTGAAAAAATAAATCCGTTGGGCATCTTTCTTAGCCTTCAGACAACAATTCTGATTGCTGAAGTACCAAACGGGACAGGCAAAAAAACCAAACAAATAAATAAATAAATAAAGAACAGTGTACAAGAGATTATAAAATGCAGGGGAAAAAAAGACAGGATTGGGTTTCAAGTCATTGTTTTACAAGTAATGGAAACAATAACAGTGTGTGGTGGTGCAATGCCTACTTATAATTTCATTTCCTATGTTTTTAAATAACTGCACTAGCCCACACAGTGTTATTGATCTAAATGACCAAGTAAACAAATGCTTAGTCTAGAAAGATCTTAAAAGGTTGGCATCTGAAGGAGAATGAATTGCCTTAAATAAGAGGGGAAATAAATATCTCATCTCTAAGTAACAAAGAGGTTCATTGAAGTCAGGCTAATGTGGACAGCCCCGCCGGTTCACGTGTGTAATGTCTGCTATGATTCACTCAAAAACACACATGGCACTGGCATTGCAAGAGACAGCAGCCAGGACCTGAAGAAAAAGGAGAAAGTAGAAAGTCTGTGTAATAAAGGAAAAAAGAAAACGTTCCAGGCTTTACAGAATTATTGATTCCCTTTGTGTGCTCCAATACTGCATCTTACATCTTTTTCAGCTTCATTCATATATACTGTTTTTTAAAACAACATTTTATATCAGTATCATTTCTCCATCGTTTTTTTAAACATTTCTTTACACTACTTTATGCTCTGCTGCATTTACACAGGGTGACACTGCAATAGTACAGCTATAGTTAGCCACAGCTTAGTGTGAAATGTGATGCATGTCACACTGCTAAACCTTCATCTCTATTTAGTCATCCACGTATGACTGTTAATGATGGAAAAGGACAGAGATGGCATAACAGATAACTGTCCGTTGAAAGCTAAAAAAAAAAACTGTGCAGAAGTGCTGAAAATTCTAAAGATAAAACTGAATTTGGTCAGCACACAAACTACCTGGTATTTATTTTCATTCTAAGCTGGTGGAGACTTCCTTCCTGGCAACCACAGCTGTTAGAGTCCTGGAGTCTCACAGTAGCCACCAAGCCACAGAAGCTGCTGTTACGCAGAGCAGAAAAACTGCTCACTCTATGTAAAACGTGGTTTAGTCGCAGTTGAGTCGGTACATGATGTGATACATGACTCTGTGTACTTCCTCTTAGGAATTTTATCACTCAGAGCTAACCTTACCCCCCTCTCCACATACACAAACACACACACCAATAACCAAAAGGAACGACTAACTCAGTCTTTTAAAGATTTAACTAAAGCTTAAAGTTTTGAAGAAGAAGAATCCAGGTTTTAATATGAAAAATACATGAGTTACATAACCATATTTTGTATTAAATTTTAAAGATTAATGGAGCTGAGATTATAAATAACTGTCCAGAGTTAGGTGGTTGAATTAAGGTACATAGACATACTGGTCTCTGGCTGTAACTCCCAGAAGACAGTGCTCGGGGCCTGCCAAGCACTTTTCGGCATTTTTGTGGCACCCACATGTTCAGTTTGTGGGATCAGAAATAAAAGGATGCGTTACCGCAGCCTCACGTTCCCAATTTGTCACATTGTGATGTTTGGTACCATTGTAACACATCTTAAGTGCCACTTTTCAACATGCAGGGTAATCTGATAGAGTCAACAGGAGTTCCTGTCTGAGACAGGCACCTTGAGACTGCAAGCAAAAGCAGTGATGTCATAACTGTTGCCTGAGAAGCTTGTGTGTATATTGTGTATATATTTTTCATGTAAAATGGAATATAAGCTATATTAAAAACTTTGTATATGATAAAAAAAAAAAACCTGGTTTGGTACAGACAGTTGCTGTAACAGCAGTGTTGCCTAACAGTCCGATTTTTCTCTGTGGGTACTTAATTCCCACAGTCTACAAACAAGAAGGGTAGTTTTGCTGATTCTGTGGCTTGGTCAAACAAGCAAAGTATTCTTATTTGTCCCTTGAGGGGTTTTCAAGAAGTGAACTACACTGGTATGATTTTAGAGCTTTAAGAATTCTCAACTGACGAATGAGTGTTTTGAATACTACTGTTTTTATCTAACCAAGTTTGAAACTTCCCCATGGGGCTTGAAATAATTTGAACAGATTATTACTGTCATTCTTATTTTTGGGAAAAAGCACACTCACTATTGTGATCAGCATTCCCTTTGTGAAAACCAAAACATTATGAAAAAAAACCCACCTATATAAATTCAGAATGTCAACAACAAAAAACCCCAGCGGCGCTTTTGGTTTCCCTAACTAATGAGGCTGTCGTGAAGTCTCTTCTTGCATGTTTCACTGTGTTTCTCAACAACACTCTTGCCTGTCCTCTTCCTCATTTCATTACAGGAAGTGAGTTTGCAGTCAGATGCAGAGCTGTCACCCCACTGGGTGACATGTCATTCCTGTAAACTCTTGTGAACATGGTGTCGCTCTAGTTCCAGATTCTGCTGCTGCCACGATGCCCTGTTTGGGCCATCATCTCTCTCACCGACCTTGATGCCATCGCAAACAGCGAGCCACAAATTTTGCAAGTAAGTGTTCACACTTTGCTGAGCTGCGTCTGCTCAGGCGGACCTGTCACTTCTTCATACTAGTCAGCTGTCTTGCTACATACTGTGACTTATAAATACAGGCAGGATCTGTCGAAATGCTTTCATGGATTAATAATAATACGCGTTATGTAAGACAATTTGAAGTTTAGGTATATGATGTGGCAACATTTGAATTCACAGTCTGTTAGTTAGTGCACAAAGCTAGGTGCTGCAATGGAAAATTAGGTCCGATAGCATCTAGCCTCAGCTTCCCCATTTTGCAACAAGTTTGTCAGTTGAGATATAGCTCAATGGTCAGTATGTAGACAACAAGATCAATGGGACAGCAGCAGAGAGAAGTTTACTAGTCAAATAACGATTCCTGTCTGTCTTTTTCCCTTTTGTCCTGACTTCAGGCTGGAGTCTGGTCCATCTGGAGGATGGGGAATGTGATGCGAGGTATGAGTGCAGAGAACAAGGTCAACACCGCAAACCCTGACACATCTCTGAAGGGTAAGATGTCCTTTCAGTGTATAAATAGCACAGGCTGATAAAGCCTGCCGATTGGGAGCTTTCTGCATTCTTGTCAGCAACAACAGTCATTGTGATAATCTCTGACCTAAGGCACACTGATATCTTGAATACCAGAATTTACTGTTTCGGCATGTTTCAATATGCATGCCTATGATGATATGGCAATTGCACCTAGGCAATTAAAAACAAATCACAAGTACACATACATAAGAAATCACAAATTCAGTCTTAAAAACTGATTTTGGACAGTTTTAGTTATTTCTAAATCAAAACGCCAACATTTGGCTGCTAGTAAATTCTGCAAATATCACTCTATTTGCAGGCACAGAAGACGAGGTGGTGGTGGTACTCCAGGACTATCCTTCTCCTGAAATCAGCGAGCCGATCTACAGACTGGGGGAAAAGCTAAAAGTGGTTGCACAGTAAGATCATGCACTTGCATTTTTGATTGAAAAAAAAAAGAAAAGTAAAGAGAAAAGAAAAGTTTTGGAGATTACATGCACCAATAGGAAAATAAAGTCTAAAAGAAAGCTTTGTTTGTAATGGAATGTTCTAAATGTGTAATATAGAGAAGTAGCTGGGCAAAAGGTCAGTTTTTAATTCCTCTTTGCTTCTGTGTCATGGTCAGGGAGGCTTATTGGTGGAGAGTGCGCTCTATCCAAACAGGGAAGGAGAACTACATACCCGGCAGCCATGTAGCACGAGTGTACCATGGGTAAGTAAAACCTCACTGACACTATCTTCCTGGTCTGGTTGGTTTTCCTGAACTTGATTAAAATAGGTCCATCTGTCTCTTCTGCTTTACGATCTGTCTTTTTTATAGAACGGTCATGACAAATGTTAGGTGCTCTATATTACAGCTGCGTATGTACTGATTTAATAAATATGGGGATTTATATTATTATCCCCACTAATATTCAATCTAGAATTAAATCCTCATTTGAGGGTTTTTTTTTATTTCGTTCAATCAGCTGGCTGTTTGAAGGTGTGGAGAGGCAGAAGGCAGAAGAACTGCTTCTTCTACCTGGGAACAGAGTGGGTTCTTTTCTGGTCCGAGAAAGCACCAGGGAGAGAGGTAAGAACAAGTAAACGACTAGTTTCATTTGATTCCAATTCTTGGTTTCTGTGAATAAGTTAAAAGCAAATGCGAACTACCTCTGAGACTCAACTAGAGACACAGGACATCAGCATAGTCACACTATTAACCGCTCAGCTAACCATAGCTGGAAAGAGGAGGAAGCAGCAAGCTGCCACTCAGGTCTAGATGAAGCAGACCAATGACTGCTAAGCTAAGCTGCGCCAAATGCCTGCTGGTTGCAGCTTTAGGCTGAATGGAAAGCAAACAGCTTATTTCCCAAAATGTCAAACTATAGCCGTAAAGACACGTAACAGGGAAATTACTTCTAATTGGGACAAAGTCTCATTGACCTGTGATAAAATTATATCCAATGACTAAACTTGGCAGGAGATGGAAACTACACCACATGATTGAACTTCATGTTACTTCTGCTTTGTCTCAAAGCCGTAGTTATTGATGTTATTGTTATTAATCATGTGCTGTTGTTTCAAGTTTGATGTCATTATTGAAAGCCTGTCTTTAAAGCATGCGATGCGTGTCACATCCTCAGGTCTGTATTCGCTCTCAGTGAAGCACAGGAGTGTAAAGCACTATCGTATCTTCAGACTTGACAACAGCTGGTACTACATCTCCCCACGTCTCACTTTCCAGTGCCTTGAAGATATGATCAGTCATTATTCTGGTAGGTAGATACGTAAATATGTTTCTTTCTCAAAGACCCCTGGTTACCATGTGAGATAGTAAACAAAACTCATCATGTGTAGGGGCACACACATATAAGTACTAACGAACTTCAGAAACCACGTGCGCTTAGATGAACAAAAATACGGTTTCATGTTCTTAATATAGAAATATTTGTTATCAGTGTTTCACCCCCTATATATATATTTCCTCCACTGACAGAATATTTTTGGAACAGAACAGGAAATGAGATACAATATGCATATTTGATAAGCACTGGTGTGTACACAGTGAGGAAAAGAGGTTGTGATAATTGCTGAAGTAGTGCAATACTCTTGACACATACATATACAAGTTTGCTTTGTATGTTTGCTCAAGCGGTCAAGTGTTGAGTGGTTAATGCAAATTTTGCAACTTTATGTTTGTTCTTTGCTTGTTTTGCCTGGGAGCCATATTTTACTTCCCCATTGCTGCATTTTCAGATTCTGCAGATGGGCTATGTTGTGTGCTAACCTCACCCTGCCTGTCGGGCACGACTCAGCCACCAGATGCAAGTCTTGGAGCTCCACCTGTAGTCATGCGGCGCAACTTTGACTGGAACAAAGTAGACAGGTACAGATGAGATTCAAAGAAATATTTTCTTATGAAGGCGACAGCCAAGAAGTCTGTTTGTTTGAATATTTGTGAGCCAGAATTGCACAAAAGCTTCCCAGTGGAGGAGCATGAGCAGGGAAAAACTGGGGGAAAAGTCTGGTGCAGCATTGTCCACTTTATTTTAAAACTGCAAGATCGGGAACTGGCCTTTGTCAGAAGATCAAGTTAGAAGCATCTTAGTGTGACAGTGCATGTTGACTCTGGTAGATAATACTGGTCTTTGTTATTAAAATAGCTTTGGCAGTTGGCTGCCCCTCCCTGAAGCTGGTTCTGTTGGGAGGCTTCTTCCTGTTAAAAGGGAGGTTTTCCTTCCCACTGACGCCAAGTGCTGCCTCATAGAGGGTTGTCTGATTAATAGGGTTTTCTTGTATTACTGTAGGGTTTTTACCTTACTATACAATGAGCCTTGAGGTGACTATTATGGTGATTTGGCGCTATATAAATGACATTGAGCTGAAATGAATAAAATTCAAAATACATAGCTGTGGGTCAAAAATCTCAAAGTCCATAGGATTGGATTAAAATTTGGCACTTATAAATTTCTGTCTTTTTCCCGCCTTACGTTAAGCCTTTGAGATGCAATTTTAATGCTGAAAAACACATTTAAGCACTGTTAAAAAAAAATAAAAAAATTACATCCAATATCTAACCAGCTTTGTGCATCAGTGTCATGGGGATATTTTTGAGCTTTAACAACAAAAAGCACACAATGGAGTAACAGAAAAAAGCACTGGTGCCCTGGATGTTCTGTAATTTACTGGACAAACTGCATTTTGGATGAACTTACGTAACCTTGACCATGGATGGATAAACTGACTTAAAGTCACATCACCATGTGGGATAAGTGGCCGGAGTAAATGTTAACCTAAATCACATGAAACTGCGATTCCTTTTGTGTCAAAATTGTGTGATGTGGGTTTAAAACTGATTAAGTTTCCCCTTTTATTTTTTTTTATAATGATTTTTATTTATTCATTCATTTTAAAGAGCGCAGGTTTTTTGGTCTTTAAAATTTCATGCAGCTAAATTGTATGTACTTCATTTGACAAAATAATGGACAAAAATGAGCCAAATTAAAAAGGGCCAAATTTTGAACCCTCCCTATGTACTTCAAGGGTCTATGATTTGTTAAATATTCCTCAAATTAAACAGACTGATTACAATTTAGTATTTTTGTTTTTAATTTTTATTTCATTTTGACTTTTTTTCTTTTCTTTTTAATTTTAGTTTCAGTTACCTTCCAGGGCGGATCTTCTTGCTTCACTTTAGGTTTTACTGTTTGAAAATTTTGAGTTCAGTTTCTGTCAGTTTTAGTCTTTAATTATTATTGTATGGAGGGCATTTGTCAGAGGCAAGATTGAGGAAAACCAGGTATTATAATAAAAACAGATAACATCTGAAAACAGCTGACCCTCAAGAGTCGCAATAAACATGTCCATCAGTATGGCAAACCAATCAGGCAAGCTGTAATTAAATCTTTATCAAACTAACAAATACTAAAACTGATGATACAGTATTTCCTTATTATTTTTACTTTATTTTAGTTAAATTGTTTCAGTTCATAGTATGTTTTTTCCAAAAATCTAGTTTTCATTTTGATTTTGGTTAAGAATTTTTTTTTTTATATTTAGTTTCAATTTAAGTTTTAATTAGTTATAATAACTGTGGTATGAAGGTTATAAGTTTCCATTTTCTATCTGCATTAAATATGCAAAAGATATTTTATAAAGAAATCAGCTAATTATGACATTAAATGAGAGGCACTTATAAATTCAGGCAGCAATGAATGTCTGAGGCAACTGTGGAGGTTGAGCCGGTTACCAGTTAAATTTGAAGGTCAGTGGTTCAGTCCCTGGCTCCATTTTGAAATATCCTTGGGCAAGATACTGAACTTTGAATTGTCCCTAATGCATCTGTTTAAATGTTAGGTTAAAAGTGCTTAGGCATGCAAAAAAAAAAAAACGTGTGAATGAGGCTACTGGTAAGAAAACACAGTGAATGCTGAAATTGAGTAAAAAAAAGTGCTATATAAGAACCTGACCACTGCACTCGAATCCAGTATTTTACTGAAGGTTTGTCCTTATTCTAAGGTGGAAGTAACTGTATTCATCTCTTCACTTTACAGGAACCAGCTGGTCAGCACAGATGCCTGCAACGAAAACATGGTGAGCTATGGAGTCAGGAACAGCATCGCTGCCTATCTGTCCTTTGCTGGCGATCAAAACCCTTCACAGGTGAAATCAGATAGCAGGAAGAAGAAAAGCAAATCGCTGTATGTGCTTCCTGAAAATGGCCTTGCGAACACTGACTATGATGAGGACTTCTAGATGCAACAGTGAAGCTGAAAAGACTGGACTCTTTTTGAGTGGAGGCCAGTAGACAACTTCCTCTGAAATCTACTACCAATTCCTTCAGCCAGCAGAGAACAGTACTGAGTTGAAACTATTACTCCAAACATCAAGGCGTTTCATTGTTTCTACTTTGAGCACTTTGAAGGACTTTTAACAATAACGCAAATTGCATGACCAATTACACTTGTGAAGTAGTTGACCTGGATGACGGTGCAATTTAGATGTGAATGCCCAAGCGTAGGGCAGAAAAACAAAGCTTGGGATTATGGTGTGATGAGTGATGTGGGATAGATTCTAATTATATGTATATGGCTTATGGTGGCTTTCAAACTATTTTAAGTTTTATTACTATGGTTAAATGGTCATATTGGGACACAGACAAACTCAGATCATTTGAATTTTTGGGGCTAAATTGATGCGCTGAAGATGAAGATGATATGATGAGTGTGTCGGCAAACAGTGACTTATTCACACACAGATATTGGGGGAAATTAGCAAAATGTGGATTCCCCTTATAGTTTCCATCCTACAATTTATCATTCAATATTAATTTTCACTATGAGATTCACTACACAAGCCAGTGTCGCAGTTATCAACAACCAACCTCCAATTAATGGCCGTCATCGTGGTGTGAGACACCGAGCGAGAGAGTGGGACCATGTGTATAGACAGAAGTTTTAAAAAATATAATCCACTTCAGTAATTTGAGTCAACTGGCCCTTTAAATATCCCCAGAGGGTGGAAAATAATCACTTCTGTGAAGCCCGATAAGGCTCCAAATAGTTCATCAATAATATCTGCTGCGTGTGTTGTTCACAAAATAGGTTTTTTTGCTTCTTCTTTTATTTTATTCTTTGTTTTTTAATGTTTCCTAAACACTGAAATGTATGTTCCTTTGTAATAATTTATCTAACTTTAGCAACTTATGTTACAAAATATTGTTAGCGGGCTTGGTAACAATATTTTAGTGTTACTAGTATACTAACAAGCACACAAAAGTGCATGCGAAACAGGCTCGTGTAAATAATGTATATAATTAATATGTACCAGTTATCATGTTTCATGTATCAATCAATTACAGGAATGGCTGTTATGGTAATAGTCTGATGCTTTTTTGCCTTGTGTTTTATTTAATCTTACATGGAAATAAAGACCAGTCAACTGCAATACTAATCATTAGAGAGGTCACAATATTTCTGGTAAACATCCGTGTGCACAGCGATGACACAACAACTAGCACTGCATGTTTAAATTTAAGCAGAAAAACGCACGCATGACCTAAAAGTGAGATAAAAATATCCCACCAGCTGCGAAGGTGTGTGAAACTCAGGACTCAACCTGAGGACGGCTGTTGTGTAAACCCGTCCCCCCAAAAAAGCATATAACTGTAAAATGGTGACTGTGTGAGAGCTAACTTGCCTCAGTTGTGGCAAAAGCATATTGTGATTCAAGGTTAGGCTTACGGTTAATGTAACAGCCTGCGGAATCAAATCGGGGAACAGTCATCATTTAGTTTCATTACCAATCTCTTATCGTCATGCTCGTCTGTGCACCATTTGCAACTCATGCACATATTTTGCACTTTCTGTACCAGTGTTGGTGCTGAAAAATGGAGGAAAAAAAAAGATATTATAAAAAAAGGCCGCCCCTTTTGAGAAAAAGAGCTGTTAACCAAATAGAAAGGGATTTGGGACTTTCCCCTATTTAGCATGAAATTTTTTTTTTAGGCCAATGTGAGATCATGAGAACAAAAGTCAAAGCATCCTGTATTTCATTCACCACCCTGATATGATACTGTACACACTGTTCATCTGATGTGGCAGCATGATGGGAAATTTCTGAGAACTTCTGAATTCTGATTTCTTCACAAACACACAGTTGGCCTATTGATATTTGCTCAACTTCCGCTATTCTGCAAGGTTACCGTACGACAGGGCTGATGGAACAACTTGTTTTTAATAAGATCATATCTTACTGCAAATCTGTAATGAACGCAAGCAAAATTGCCGATGTTTTTGAGTCTGAAACTAAGAATGACAAATGTGTCCAAGAAAGCAAGCAGAAGAACCGCTGAACTGTCGGGTGTGTGGGAAAATTTCAACTACGCGTAGTGTATTACTCCGGAAACAGGAACAGTGTGCTAGAATTCAAAACACAGTGGGTTTTTTTGACCTGCGTTTACATATAGAAAATAACAAAAATATATGAAATACTGGACTGTTTGACCTTCTTTACATTCTGAAATATGACCACAAAAAAAAACTTGATGAAGAGAAAAAGGTTGAGAGAAAATGAAATGTGCCTCGGAGCATTTGCAGAGAATGTATGTTGTATAAGAGTAGTTCAGGAAATTGCTTTACGTTCCAGAACATATGCGCCACAACCTTGGCGACCTTGCCAAATTTTATTTATTTGTTTTTGTGAAATTTATGAGCCAACTGTGTGTAGTACAAGGCAAACTCAGCACTTTCTTCTCTGTTAAAGAGCAAGATCAAATAGTTGTGTTGGCTTGTTTTAAAGTCTCGTAAAATATCTGCAAGTGGGGTTACACGGTGTGTGTGCGTGCGTGTGTGTGTGTGTTGAATGGAACAATCAGTGATGCAGACACACACATCTGGTAGCCTACTGCTGCACCATGCAGAGACTGCTTTCCAGTCAGCGTTAGTGACTTCTCACATAAGGCCCCCTCTGCAGACCATGTGCAACCAGTCTAGAAAGGACTGGAGGCCAAACCATAGGAAGATTGTTCGCCGAGCGACTTTGCAGTTTTGCTGTTAGTGCGGTTTGTCCACATGATACATTTTCTGCTTAAAGTTGAGCAACTGAGGTGCACAAAAAAGGGTGAAGAGTTCAACTTTGAATCAGAATGAAGGCAGAGCCATGGGAAGCATGGTCCATCAAAGGCCACTTATACATTCAAAACAAACTCTGCCTCTGATCACTCTGTTCATCCATATTCACATCAGTGGAGATCCAACAAAGAAACAACAGCTGTTCCCTGAAACCATGCAAGCACTTACTGTAATACTAATGCAGATAAGAAAGGTAATACTCCATCACCCTGCCAATCATCACACTTTTGGTGTACATGGTGAAAACAATTGCCCTCAGTGAGGTGAAGAGCGGAAAAAGGACGGCTCAAACTTAAAGTAACCAGATCCCCGTGCAGCGCATGCCGTCTTACGAGAAACCCCTGGTTCTGTGACTCTATGATGAACAAAAGAGATTCAAAGTTGAGTCTCCTGTTCTCAACTTGACTTTTGTTTGATGTTGCAATGGATGTTAGCACCAAGAAAAACACTCCAACAATGCACTCTGGCCTCTTTTCTTCTTCCTGAATGAAAACAGAAAGAGGAAGATGAATTGAAGCCTGCTCATATCTCGGCCTCTAGAAATGGGATCAAGGCACAGAACAAAAACGGGGATAAGTGAAGGAAATGAAGAGATGGATGGGGATTCCTTATCCTACAGCCTGCTTTCTGTTAATCACGTTCTTCTGATCTCATCACATCCTCTCCTCTACCCCTAAGGCCCAGCTGTAAAAACCTGTGACTTCACCACTACGGGACCCAGTACTTGCTTGTGAGCTCCTAAAAATCCAGATAAATGTTTCCTCTGCTTAATCAAAAATGTGTTGTTTTGATTAAAATTGCTGCTTTCCTTCTCCAAACTACTTTCATCACGGCTTATTCTTGAACTTATACCTTCAATATGGTCTTGATAATCAAGTTTAGGAGTTTTCCAAATACAAGTTATGATTTTATTTTAGTTTGTTCTATTTTTGTTTTCAGCAATTTAGTTATCAGGCAAAATCTCTTTGTGTCACCAGAGCAGGTCTGGCTTGGACTCTCTGGATCTGGCTCCTTCTAATACTATATCAAAGTAGAACGTGGGGAATTTGAATGTTGGGTTATTGTCTTGAATCCTTTGTCTGCTTCGTTGCATCATTCATCATCAGTTTTTTATTTTTTTAAATATTTTTTCTTTGTTTGTTTTTTTCACCCAGGACTCATTGCGTTGCAAAGATAAGATGATCATTGTTACGCACTTCAGCTTCCTCAGTGTCGTAGCAGATCAGTGTATGATGCAGATAGACATTAGTGTGTTCATTTCCTGTCTGAAAACCTCACACTGCGAGCTGACGTTACCCTGCGCTTATTTTGGTGTGAAAAGTGGCTTCCCGCTCTAACTTTAACTCTTACCACTTCCTGCAGACATAGAATAAAAATCAGCCTAACCCTGAGTTTTGCACATTTTCTGTTTAGTTTGAGTACATACTGCAAGTATATGTTATTGCAAATGATTGGGACATATTGTACTGCTTTGCCATGACACTGACCCTGTGAACTGTAACCCTCTTTGACGCATTTCACAGACAATGAGTGCATTTAGTAACTTTTGCAGTATTAGTTTAAACACTTGTCTGTGGACTGTTGTGGCAAATGTCATAAATGGCTGGCTTGCATACTACAAAATTTGACAGGATGTGGTAGTAAGTGCTGGCATTTTTGGCATATTTCATTTCATGCTATTTCACATTTAACTCATTTTAGGCTCAAAACAGACATGAACAAGGCAGCTGCACATCGAAAGATAATAATGAGATTTTACTAAGAAGCCAGCAGTTCAATAATTACACTAATCAAGTGTAAATGCTTTTGACAGTTTCCCCTAATCCGGTGAAAATTCTCTTCCGAAGAGTACTGTCAACAGCACTGAGCGTTCTTCTCAGAAACAGCACATGAGAACATGGCCTTTAATGTTGAACTGGGGGCCTCAGCCAATACACACAACCAAATCCAAGGCTGTCCAGAGACCCAGAAGAAAACAAACAAGAACCAAACGGTCACTAGAGAAAAACTCCTAAGGTCCACATCTTTGCCAGAGAATGGGAAGGCCTTATGTGTGCTGCTAGGAATCTCTGTCTACTTCCATTGCTGAAGCTTTTTCACATAAATACAGCTACTACTGCTATTGTCAGTGGCACAAGCACTATGCTGTGCACTTTCTGTGGTAATTGTGGAGGGGATGGCTTTGTAATATAATTTTGCACATAACAAAAAAACAGAGCAAAAAAATGTTTCTAACTAACACCTTATTATCCAGACGTGAGTGACTTTGTTCACAGTTATTAGGTGTGACTGGTGTCTTTCATTCACAGCCAGTTACCACCATAAAACAGCTAAACAATACAGGCACATTTTATTTGCCAAATAAAATATTACGAAAACTCTGAAGCCTGTTTGAATAGGCAAAAAACCTAAGAGGGTAAATATGACGAAAACAGCCATTTGAATCTGGAAAAAGTCAGCCTGAGGCATGAATTATTTTCTGGAAGTAGTTGAAGGATAGGTATTCGGAGAGGAAAAAAAAGAATAACTTGGCTCTGTTGTCACTAAGTCGCCAGCTGAGTAAGACCTCAGAGCATCCTGCCTGCTGCTCTATACAGGCAAGAGGTGGACAGATCCTCTTGGAAAAAAGCTCATTTTCAGTGAGGAGATTTTCAGGCAGCTGTTTGCCACGTGGCTTCTTTGAAATAATTAACACAAGCTTTCCACAGGCACTTTCTAATTGGGAATTCAGTTGTTGGTAAACCTAAATAGGCCCAGCTGATGACTTAAATATATAAGCATACACTGCCTTCAGCATGCTATAAAAAGTCTTGTTAAATTTTTACTCCTCTGGCAGGTGAAACCGTGTGTCAAGAACTTAAACATTTAATATCTCAATACCTGTGAAAAACTGGTTGAATGTGTAAGAGGACTTTGTGTCACGCTTTCCGTTGCCTTCAGCTCCTGTTGAAGCCCATCTGTCTCTGGGAGGGAAAAGCAGGATGGCAGTTGTGAACATATTAGCGTCAGGAACAAGTCTGATGCACTTTATAGAAAAATCAAGGGCAGTTAAGATGGATGGGTTTCAGGTCAGACTCTGGGCTTGAGATGAATGCTCAATCAAGAAAAAATATAGAGTTGATGAGAGGGAGAAATGTGAAGGAAACTACTAGGACATTAATCTATCACATAGCTTGTGTGACCACTCATACATGACATTACAATGGCACAAAACACCGAATCATAGTTCACCTTTAGTGCAAGAGGACAGACAGTACACAAAATAAGCAGCAGTTCTTCTTGCTTTCACAATTCACTGGTCACACTGAAATGATGTCACCACTGGGTGAAATTCTTGGGTTTTGTACATGCCAACTTCAAAAACAACTTTCCTTTGTGCTGCAGTGTTTTATTGATCCAACTAGAAAGCCCTGAACAGCTCTGGAGAGATCCTGAAAGTACAGCCACTACCAGGAACACCTAATCTGCTTCTCTTAAAAACTCTCATTTAAATATTTAAATACTGCTCTCTGCATTTAGCATTCTAATTCAATGCAGGTGTGAAAGTTCCTGGCAGTGGTCATGCTTTCTGAATATTATCGTGTTCCTCATGCAAACCATCAAAGACATTTTGGGCAGCGCACATGGTGACGGAAAGTTATACAAATATCTCATATGAACCCACCTAAATATGCAGGGACAGGCAGCTGCTGAAATTCAAATTCTTTTATCTAAACACTGAGATGTGCCTTCACACTTTCCTTTTGCTTCAGCATTAGGCGCACTTTACCACATTAATTTTTTTTTTTACTGCTAAAAAAATCCCCATTAATTGAACAAAAAGGCAAAAATTTCAAGAGCTCAAAGACATTACTGCCACTACAAGAATGTGATTACTTTCTGAACAGTCAACCAAACATTTGCCTCTTGTAATTGAATTAGCTGAATCCTAATAAATTTACTAGTGAAGGAACGGCATACCACTTGATCTAAAACAGTTGGCTTGTGAAGCATCTTCCTGCTA
>VVHJ01001447.1:0-16400 GCA_015107715.1 Tylochromis polylepis
TTCGTTTTGCATACACTCGAGGCAAGTAGCTCTATTTTTCCACAGAGACTCACAATGAGGGTGTGCGTGAAAAATCGGGCATGAAATCAAGCCTGCCTGCTTGCTTTCCTGAGGTGAATGAAAAGGCAGCAAGTTATTGAACAGCAAGTACTCAGTGCTTTGAATCAAAATCAGCATTTAGTTAAGGTGTGATGGAACTTTTTTAAATTCAAGAACTCGCTGCTGGCTGTCAGCATTCTGCGTGGTGGGGTTGCTTCAAGTTAATGCAACACACAAACAGTCCTGGGCTTTTGAGATCTTTAAGAACGCCTTAAAATATAATGTAAAACTACCCAAATTGCACATTGTGGTGAATAATACAACTAAATAATTATTTGTGTGTGCTGAGTATGTGCAACATCAGTCTCTGCAAAACCAAAACTGTTTGAATATGCCAAGCAAGAGTTCTCTTAGGTTCATTATATCAAGGGTCCTTTCCCATACTGGAGCTTGTTGTATTTGCTGTTCACAGGCTTCTAGTTTTCTTTAATGTTATTGCTCCCATTACCGGAGTCAGCTTTAGTCGTTTTTATTTCTGCTGACCAACAACATGCTGACACTCTAGAATATGTTCAAAATGAGAAGTTGACTGAAAAGTGAACTTGATTTTTTGCATATATGTGCTTCTCCTTTTCTTGGCAGTTATAGACAGTCTGGAGCCATAATGCATAATTTCTAGGATTTATGATGTGAGCAAAAGAGTTAAACTGAAATGCACACAATTAATGATTAGCTAAGGTTTTTTTTGTTTGTTTGTTTGTTTGTTTTTAAAAAAAGGTAAAATACATTATAGAGAGGTGTTATGTTATAGTACTTGTAGCATTGAAAGCGTAGAGTTGCACATATCACCATTCAGCCTGCCTAATGCTAGTGCTAGTGCACAGGTGCCCATATTATACTATTACCTAGCATTTGTAATAACTTGGTAACCTTGGGAACATTCAGCTTGTTCTTTTGTGGATTCACAAACACTACTTGACGCTGGTAGCATATTGTGTGATGACTAGACAGTCTATGTTTTAAGTGTTGCAGAGAAGGTTTGCTTCCCATGAACGTGTTACAACAGTTACAAATGTAAAAGGAACAGATTTGAGTTTGAACATGTATCAAGTTAGGATATCAGTAATGTGTAGGGTACCTTTGAGCTTAATAATGATAAATCACCCCCAAGTCTCCAAGCACAGCCTCTGGCCTCAGTTCAGCTACATTGCACTCTTCATAATTATGTGGCTCCCTCCTGGACAGTGATATACTTCATTTGAGAGGTTCAGGTTGACATCCCGAATTAATTACGTTTTTCCAAAGTGTTTTAATTTAAATCTGGAAACAATGGGGAGAACACTTTGGTGCACACGTGGATAATCTGTTTAGTGGGGTGTTGCTGGTCAGATAAGCTGCAGTCTAAAAATATGAAAATTACCATAATGTAATTAATACATAAAAAAACAAGATGTAACACATTTCTCATCCTGAGGTCTAGACCAGACAAATCTATGCTCTGTTTTGTGAGGCTTACTTTCTGACTCAGTGCATCGGTGATACTTTCATAAAATGCTGGCGTTAGCATGATAACATTTTTACATAAAGAACCCGACCTGACCTCACTGCTAACTGAAACTAAGTGTAAAACAGGCGTGACAAAATAAAATGTAGCATGCTGCGCTAAGCATAATAAAGTATGGCCATTTACAAATGAGCACTTGAGAACCAGTGTTGTTCTCATTAATCAGATATTTTTGTCCCTGTGTTATCTTGGCTTGACATCAATGTAATGTTTTACGCTGCAGGGGTAGCCTGGGGATGGAAAACGGAACTATATGTGTATGTGTTTTATGGTGTGTATGTGTTTTGGGGTGAGACGTGAAGGCGGGTGTCATGTTGTCAAAGCATGTGCATTTGATATTGTTACCTGCTTAGGGATTACCGATGGAAATTAGCTAGTAGCTACAGCGCTGTGCAAAGGTCTTGAGCCACACTTCATTACTTTATATTTTTATAGGAACATGGGAAATAGGTGCAGCAATTTATTGAAACTTGTGCAGACTTAGATGGGAATACAGTATATAAGGCAGTATATAAGTATATTCTTGTCATTCCTTAAAATCTTCAGGGGTAGTTCTCCAGGCTTCACGAAGGACATTCAGAGGTCTTCTTTGAATGTTGGCTGCCTTTTATTCTGTTCTCTGTCAAGATGATCCCACACTGCTTAAATAATGTTGAGGTCAGGGCTCTGGGGAGATCAGTGCATGACTGATACTGTTCTATTGTGTGCTTTTCTATTCAGGTATCATTTTACTGCATTGCTAGTGTGTTTGTCATGTCATTCTCATGATGAAAAATGCAGACATTGTCAGTCGGGTGGTTTCCAGCTGGTATTGTATTGTCAATTTAGTGTCACTTTTTGTGTTCATAATTCCATCAGTTTTAACAAGATTCCCAACACCACTGGCAGAATGCAGCCCCAAACAATGACAGCGCTTCCACTGTGTTTCACAGATGGTTGTAGACACTCACTGTTATACCTCTTTCCTGACCTCCTCCATACATACTGATGAATATTTGAAACATAATTTTTTAAATTTAAATTCATCACTCCATAAGAACTGCTGCTACTGATTTTCAGTCCAGTTCTTGTGTAATTTGTGTTTTCTCCCCATTTGCCTTCTTTAACAATGGCTTCATGACAACCACCCTTCCACTGACACCATTTCTGATGAGGCTTCAGTGAACAGTATATGGATCAACTGAAGGCCCAGATGCATCTCTTAGGTCCTGTGTAAAAGTGTGTTGTCTTTGTAATATTTTGTACCTAAAGAAGTGTCTTTGCAACAGGCTGCTAGTAACAAAGGGCCTAAAAATACAATATAAAATTGGTTCTTTGATAAGTTGTTTGTTATGTGTGGCCACAACACTGGTTCATCCCTCAAGTTAATCCCTTTTTAAAGTTTGAATGATTCATAGATGGGTGTTAAGAGGCTTACAAAAAAAACAAATGCAAAATAATAATTCCTATGAAAATAGCCAGGTACAAGGACTGGGATGAAAGTGAGTTA
Organism: Tylochromis polylepis; assembly: GCA_015107715.1. Taxonomy (NCBI): domain Eukaryota; kingdom Metazoa; phylum Chordata; class Actinopteri; order Cichliformes; family Cichlidae; genus Tylochromis; species Tylochromis polylepis. Next base: position 3,093 of record VVHJ01001447.1, read on the forward strand.
GAAGCAGCCAATGTCCAAAAGAAAAAGAAAGTTTGAAAGACCTTCAGAAAACCTGGAGAACTACTGTTCAAGACCACAAATCTGGCTCCTTGGAATACAAAAAATGAGGGGTGGGTCAGGACTCTTACACAGTACTGCACATCTGATAGACTGCATTGCTACTCATTGAGATCAATATTTGTATGCGTAGTTGCTAACAAATAAATAAATACAGTAGCGCTATGAAGCAGAACATAGTTAATGTCAAGCTGATCCTGAGATGTCCTAAAATGGGCACAGTGTTGATACTGGATTAATGGTCCCATGCACAATTGAACATGTGGAAAACGGATGTCTGTCATTTTCTGAGTCCATCTCCCATCCTCTGGTAGAATGCCCTGAAGGTTAAGAAAGGAAGAGCAGATAGAACCTGGACACGCAAAGGGACCAGATGGACCCCCCCTCCCCCAGACAAGTGTCATGCAGTATGGTTTTCATCAGTCACAGATATTGGCTTAATCCACAAATATGAACCTTGTCCAAAGTCTCTTTTACAAACAGCAAATTGACAATTATTGATTTTGACTACAGACTTGGTTTTATTTTATAAGCTTTCGATCAGTTTGCTATGATTGGGTTTCATCAGTCTCCCGCTGAATAAAACTGTCTTCAAGTCTGTTTTCATAGCAGATGGATTTCGAAGTAGTCTGTTTAGGTCTATAAAATAATAGACATGACATATACAGCTACTGAAAAGGAAAGGAATAAGGATTAAAGAAGGCTTTAAGATCAAACCTTATTTCATAAATTGAGGGTATTTTCTGTCGTCAATTATGTTTTCTATTTATATCTACCCCGATACCTAACATCTAAATAGAAAATCAGCAGCATCCATAAACACGTCTTCTCATGGAATGGAAATGGAGGCGACTGATACAAGTAGATAAAGAGGACAGCGAATGAAATAGTTCTTCTATACCTCATTTACCAGCAGACCGCTTAGCGAGGCCATTGGCATTTCCGGGGGCAAGAGGGCAAAATGAATGTTCTTCATATCCGATGGTGACTCGTAAAAAAAGGAGACTGGTGACACAAGCATGCACAAGCACACACACGTACATGCACATTCTTGTGTGGTCAGTGTGATTTATACCTAGAGCTCTTGGGCAACAGTCATGGGCCGTTGACTCTTTGACAGCAGAACAAGAGAGAAATAACTTTATGGTTGTGGTTATTGAGCAACAAACATTAACACAGAAGACCAGAATAACAGGAAGCCAGCCTTGACCTCTGGGGTGAGAGACAGAAAGAAAAAAAAGAGAAAGCAAAGAAGTATGGATGGCTCCCCATCTGGATTTTCTGGAAAACTTTCAGTTTGAAGCTGAGCAGACTAAGGAACAGTGAAGATGACGATTCACAAATGATACAGGCCTCCCAGGTACCTTAATTTGTGCCAGATATGTTCTTAATTTCATCAAATAATGAGATGAATTATTCCCTAGTCTAAGAGGAAAAAGACACCACGTGGAACATAAAAAGATGCATCACTTCTACAGTGCACAAAAGTGATATGATAGTAATGATCTAACCGTGTTCAAATTAAAAGCAGCCCGCTTTTCATCAGGGATATCGTAGGTCACAAGTAATGTGAGGGGAAAAAACATGTGAATTTACCAAATGAATAAAAGCCCCCCCCCAAAAAAAACCAGCCCATTAAAGAAGAGAAAGAGCTGATTATGTAACATGCTCTTGCTCCCACTATCTTGCTGTTGTTTGTAGCATTCATCCATTTCTGTCCCATTTTTATCGCAAGCTCTGGCCACTCTCGCCCACCAGCAGTGATGACATTGCCTTAAACAAGGCCGCTGATTAGTGCCACTTCTAAATAAGGCACATCCGGTTAGCTTTCCAATCTCGTAATGTATCCATTAACCCCTTCCACCCTATTCTTCTGTCTCTGTCTCACTTGCTTCACTCCAGATCTTCTCTGTGATGAATCGTGGCCTGCTAGGTAAACAGACCAAATACATCATAAAAGTCAGTGGAGCGCTGTGTTATGCAGCATTTGCTTAGTAAATTTGTCGCTTCTGTTATGATACCACACTTGCTCACTTATGTGCTTCAGTGCCAGCTGTTTTGAAGGTGATTGAGGCATGGATAGTGGATGTTTTGGCATATGTTGTGTATATTCATCACACAATGGATATGCTTCTCTTATTTTTGAGTGCAGAACAGTTCTGACTGATTCAATGAAAGCTCATTCCATGGTGAAGGTGGGCTAAGGCAGACTCTGTAAGGAGTAAATCCAAACTAGTGACTGTGTCATCTGTGATGTGGCTGTGACTAGTGCCAGAAAACTTCTAGAATAACCCAGTTAAACTCCGTCAGTTAAACTACAGTCAGCGAACGGTGAGTGATGGGCCAGGAAAGTGATCTCTAATTGAGCTGGAAAAAGCCTCTGACCTTTTTTCTTGAGGAAAGAGGAAGTTTGTTGGAGAATATTTTGTCCCTGGCAACTTTATTCAGGTTAAAATAAGCATGCGTGCACACATATTCATTCTAGTCTAGCACAATAGATCTCTCTCACACACACAGACACACACACACACACAGAGTCCAGGTCAAATACTAGGCATTTATACCCACGCTCACCAGTGATCATACACCCTTGGCTGGATTAATTCAGCCTCCCAAGACTTGGATCCTCAGGTTAAACAGCAGTCTTCTAGCAGGGAGCGGAGTGAGCACGGTGATGAATGACCGCAGCCCCGTGTCCTGACATGTCTGATAAACGTGAACCAACGGATCTGTTTTTAAACAATGTAGTCCTACCCACACATTTAACATCCATTCTCTGCGACCAGGGGAAAGCTTTCAAAATGATTAATAACAAATTTAGCCCTGTTCTGACAAGAAATCTGTAACATTGCTGGGTCTATCATTCTTTTAAATAATGGCTTTTTGGCTTTCACACATGAAGGTTTTCATTTGGTATTTCTCCTGTTATGTCAAAATATGACAGGATTGTTACAGATGGATTCAAATTCTTGCAATACAAGCTATTTAAGATATCAGACTAGAGAGTACAGGGAGTTCCATATTGATGTTGGAAGCAATAAATTATTTACTGCAACTTGAAAACGTGCTGCTGTTCATGCTTAACTATTTTTACTTGATTTCTTTCAGCCACAAGTCAGACATGCACCCCAGTGAATGAGAAAGGCAGCCCATGGATCGTGAATGAGATTGGCTGCTGGACCAGTTTTGTCAGAGAGGACAAGGCAGAGGTCCACATCCTTAACCTGAACTTTGATAACCTGGTAAGCATGTCAAAGTTATTTGAATTTAATGCTGACTATCTAAGTTGGATATAATAATCTGTTAAAAATGTCAACAAGTAAAAAAATCCAGTTTGACTGAGAATAAAGTGTGGGACACCGAGCTTGTACAAACACCATTATTTTTATGAAGAGAAATACTGACCTGAAAAGTAGCGGTAAAATTCAAATAAAACTTTAGGTAAACATCACAGTGTAGAAAGTTCAAATGTTTCACAATCAAACGGCTGCTATCTGTCAAGCACAGCTTAGTTGTCATTTAATCCCAAATTCCCCTGTGTGACAAGGATATGCTATCGTCTGCTCATTCATCACACTTTTAAGCTGATGGAATAGCATGTCAGGTACTGTCATGCTGAAAAGAAGAAAGCTCTGCACCTATGTTCATCTCACAGTTCACACCATTCTGAAAATGAAATGTGTCATTCCACTGAACTTTCGTTACACTGAATTTAATGATGCTCATTTACTTATTTATAGAGTTATCAGATGTTATGCAATGTGGAACAGTATTAAAACTGAGTAAAGCAAATGGTTTTAAAAACTGACCATACCCAGTAAAAACAAACATGCACTGTGTAATTATGAATATTTTAACTTTAAACATATCATATTGGCAGCACGGTGGCATGGTGGTTAGCGCTGTTGCCTCACAGCAAGAAGGTCCTGAGTTCACTTCCACCATCATGCTGGGGTCTTTCTGTGTGGAGTTTGCATGTTCTCCCTGTGTTTGTGTGGGTTCACTCTGGCTTCCTCCCACAGTCCAAAGACATGTAGTTAGTGGGGATAGGTTAACTGGAAACTCTAAATTGCCCATAGATGTGAGTGCGAATGGTTGTCCGTGTCTATGTGTTAGCCCTGCGACAGACTGGCGACCTGTCCAGGGTGTGCCCTGCCTCTCACCCTAAGACAGCTGGGATAGGCTCCAGCCCCACCACAACCCTGAAAAGGATAAGCAGTAGAGAATGGATGGATATATCACATTTTTTGCGTGATATTTTCTATGATGTATGATTTCAGCGGTATTAGAGCTAACAGCTAAATTCAAGGTAGATAGACACAAAACACCACAAGAACTCTTGCAATGAACAGTACAAAGTTCAAAATAAATACTTGAACTAAAACGTGCACAAAATCAAAGCACCTTTTATACAGTATGTGAGTAATCACCAGTTCAACCAATCTCCCCAGCACACAGAAACACACTCATCAAAAATACCAGCAAACAGCCTCCTTTCCCTTTCTTGCTCCATCTCTAAACCTTGGCATAACTGGCAAAATATCAGACAGCTTGTTGCAATTTTTGGCCTTGAAATAAATGTAAGATTGTGTAACGGCAGAGCTTGTTTTAAGGACTGAGCCCTCACTGTTAGCAGTTGACCTTCAGTTTCTGATCAGTAGGCTTGAGCAAGATTTACAAAGCTTATAATGGTGGCAGTGCAGTATTGCAAGTTATTTCTCAATACCATGACAAAAATTAATTCTCTCAGTTCAGCACTTTACTGATTATGTCAGAGTAATTATGCAGTTTTTACTTCTTGTCCATAACTTTTTTTGGGCTTTTGAATGTTGTGACCAGGGCTCGTCAGAGACTAACGTGAATGATGAATGCATCCTTTTTAATTTCTAAAAAATAGCAATGTTACATTTTAGCACGTATCCTAATTTTTTTCAAGCCAAGTGAAGTGTCCAAAAAAAATGCCTCAGTGTTTGAACACATCTGCATTTCAATTTCTTTTCTTAGAAAGTCATATGGCTGTGTCATCTGCATATATGAGAATTTTGACACTGTCCCACACAGAGTGAGGTCATTAATTTGCAAAAGAAATAAAACTGGCATAAGATGGAGCATATAATTTACACGCTTGATATAGTTTGACAGATATGATTTTATCTACTTTAATGTGTTCAAATTAATGAATAACAGTGTTAAAAGCACTGCTTGGACCATTAAACACTTCCCTTCTTTATGTAAATTGATGCTCTGTGAATAAAAAGAAAAATACATAATGACTTATTTATGAAGGTAATATGTTAAATTATTCCTTTTTTAAATTTTTTTTAAAGTAAAACAGCTTTGCTTTCCTGTATCCAGACATTATATTGTGGTAAGGTAAATAAGTGGAGCTTCAAAAGAGTTTTATTCCTTTAAAAAGGCACAGTTTCAGCTGAAGGGGAAAGGGTGAAAGAGTAGAGTATACATACATACATATATTTTAGTATTCAAATTAGATAAAGAACAGGTGTAATTGTGTAAATTAATGGTGGCTGAGCTCCTTTAGAACGTAGGTAATGTGCATACATGTTCACAGTGCCTTGCCTTAAAATGGATGTACATTATTTTTTAGTTGTCAAACTTGCACCTTTTCTTCTGTGACAAATTAAAATGTCAGCGTAACACAGAGATGTAAAGACCTTGAGTTAGCAAGATGCACTGCTACCTGTCTTACGTATAGACTGAGTCTTGATGAGGAACAGCTTTTGTAGGTTGGAAAATCTGTCATGTGATCTGGGATCTTACTGCTGATCCCAGGCAGGAAAACAAAACTGTAGGTTAAAAATGGGGATCATTGTCTGGAACCTGGCATTTTATGAGAGAAACATAAGGCAGAAGATAATAGTATATCTAGTATGTTTTTTTTTTTTGATGCACATTTTACCGTATTTGGTCAACATTGTGTGCAGACTTTCCCTCACTCTGAAATAAATAAGCTTTTAAACATCTTCCCACATTACAAAACATAAAGAAATACACACTCCTTTTCCAATTTTATCAGCCTGATAACTAGCTAACCATTAACAGATGCCAGATGTGACAGAAAAGTTTCTTAACACAGCTTTTTCCAGCCCTTTTTAAAATAGTTCAAGTTTGGTCTGTGTTTAAAGAATCCATTTTCCAGCTGTACAAACATATGCAGTAATTGCTGATAGGATATTGGGATGTTTTGATTTTCAAACTTTTTGCTTCAGGGAATGTCAGTGAAAAGTAATTCCAGAAAAGTTCTAATCTATATGTTGTTATTGTTCGGCCAGACTCCATTTTTCACAGTCTAACATTGTCGGTCAGCTCACATTAGTCATTTCTTTATCAGTGTCCTTTTTGTTTGCTTGCTTCTGCTGTTTGTTTTCACTTAGACTGTGTAGTATTTTCGCACAACTTCTGTTAAGCAAATGCTATTTATTGATCATCCCATTTTATTTTTCACTGTATTGGTTTTTCGCCGTCATCTGGTAGAGATTATGAGAAGGGAAGCAGATGTTTGCAGCCTTGCTAAGACATTGTCACAGAATGGTGAAATACAATCCCTGCCTGCCCATCCATCAGCTCCAGAATTAATAAAAGCCTCAAGGTCCTTTCCTTTAACCTCTCCTAGGAAAGCCACTGAGAATCCTGTCATCCTTTAGCAGAAATGTTTACCAGCAAGCTAAACTGATTCAATTTGATTTCCACTGGAAAATTTTATGATATACAAAGAAACATTAAGACAAGCGTCCTTAAGAATGAAGCTTGGTTACCTCACATATGGTTTTGTGCCTTTCTTTGCTTCAAGTAATGCTGCTAACATTGTGCAAGCAGATCATTGTCTTTGTCTCAAAGACACAGTTACTGCTGCAAATGTCGTCAGGTCTTTAGTCTCATTTAATGGACTGTAAATCAGAAGAAAATGCAGTTTGATGACAAAACAGATTTAAAGCATATTAGAAAGGAAATGGTTCCCAGTCTTTTTATTAGGCCCGAAGAGTAAAATTAGGCACATTATGTTCTGTGGCAGAGGAAGAAAATTTAATTGCGAAAAGTTCTAAGTGTAGTTTGTGGAAAGAATGGTGCAAGCTCTCTGATTTAAAAAAAAAAAGAAGAAAAAAAAAAGGTGAACTCTGTGTGAGACTGGTGAGAGTTAAAGAAAGGAATTTGGTCTGCGATCTGTGTGATCCACTCAACACTGTGCATAATTGGCATATCCTGGTCTCTTGATGGGACCACGAGTGGACGTTTTATCATATCAAAAAGCAAGAAAAAAGTGGACATGTGACCTCTTAACACATACCCCTTATCTGTTTTTGGCTGTTTATATTAAAAAAAAAAAACAACCCAAAACTGTTCTTGCAAACAAAAAGAAAGGGAAACATATTCATCTTATGCCAGACTGTCCAGTCAAAAGGGAGGTTTGCTCTTGCATCCTCTTTTCTTTGTCCTCCAAATTGTCTTATCACCTTCTTCCCCATTCCTTTATTTTCATACTGATTTACAACCTGCCAGGAACAGTTGACTGTCACAGTTTGACCCCACAGAGAATTATAGAAGGAGCATCAAGGGGGTACACAGTCCAAGAGAATTCACTGGGAGGAGCTGCTTGTACAGGACTCATTGATCACACAGAGGCTTGGATAGTCAGACTCTTGGCACAAGGCCGAGACAAGACCAAGAGAGCCAATTCAAGCCAAGGGAGAGAGTCAAAAGAATAACTGGAAACTGCATCAGCAAAGGCCCTTCAAAAAATGCTCTGAAGAAAAAGAAAAAAAAAAACCTGAAAAGGAAAACAATTGTATCTTGAAAGCACAGGAACAAAAGCAGCAAAGGTGAATGATCAGGGTCAGAGTTCAAAAGGAAAGAAAGAAAGTCACAAAAGGATGAACGGAAATTAGACAGAAAGCTCATTAGAAAGGGGTATTTAAGGAAAACGCCGCCGAGAGTTATCTCTGTATGAAGCACAATGAAGTCAGGAGGAAATGCCATTCATTCATTTGCTCTACGCACATGCAACATAACAAGTGAGGCACAAACTAAATGTAACAAAAGACCTCTCCAAGGTTAGTCTGTCTTCAGGGCAATCTAGCTGTATTCTTTTTTTTGTTTTGATTTAATAATATATACCGTGCACAGAAGATGGAATCAAAAATGTGATTTCCTCTGGCTTACCTTGCCACATTCACACAGTATGCCACACGTTATGCATTTATAGGGACTGACACATGGAAATCATATACAGTAGTAGCTCATATTTTATGGCCCTTCTCCACTGTTGCAGACAACTAGTATTATACTGTATGGTAATATGTTAGCCAATTATTTTTCAACACCCTTTGCAGGTTTTTTTTTTTTCTTTTTCTGTGATATTATCTTATAGCCCCTGTCTTATTCAGTGATATCTGATTTTCCTTTGGGCTGTCACAGGAATTTAAAATACCCAGACTTGTAGAACTGGATCTATCTTTACATTCAAAGTGAGTGTGATGCTATTATGATGGGCAGAGCAGCATTTGAGTACTTGGATATCTAACAGCTTTAGACACTGTGTTCCAGGTTCTTGTGGTAAGTTATTATTTTCATGCCAAACCCTCCGCCTGTAGTGAACATGTTGCTTTTATAAGTAGTCCTAACCACTGATCTATTCAGATACATTTCACTGGATCTTCACCTGGGACTGCAGTCACCCGTTTTAGACATTTTTCCTTTCAAACTGGGGACTGAAGGTGCAGAAGTCATTAAGCAAAACCCTCCATGTACTAGACACCGGTTAAAGCGTGTGTCTCATAGTGTGTGTATATCAGTGATCCTTCTGTCCATAGCACTCAGCGTACAAGGCTGTCTTTTAAATTCATCTGTGTTTGGTTTATAGGCAATTTGTCCATGGTCTCCTTAGACTTAATTTGCTCTGCTCTGTATGCGCCTGAAAATTTCCATAGCTTCAACCTGAGCTCATCACAATTCTCTTGGATCACGCTCTGGCAACATCAGGTAGCAAGTAAATGAATTTAATATGAGGGATTCTTACTGTTTCCCCAGCAAGCTCATTGTCTTCCTAACAGGTTCTGTCTGAAAACAATCTGCCTTCAAATACACACAATATAACAGAATAAAGTATTTGGTGTCAAAAAAAGCATCCCCATTGGATGAAAGCAGAAAGTTGTGTGAATGTTAACTTCCCATAAAAGCCTCACATTGGAGCAATACTTCTTCTTCTTCTTCTTCTTCTTCTTCTTCTTCTTCTTCTTCTTCTTTTTTTTTAAAAAGCTGTTGTTCATTTCTAATGCACTGAGTCATAAAATTGAGCTGATTACAAATCCATGACTCTTTCACTTTTCTAAACCCAATTATCTCGGGGCTCTTGCGGAAGTAAAAAGACCTGGGATTCATTGGAATTAAGTCTGTGTCGAAAAAATAAAAAGTCTTTAAACCCAGACTTATTATTCCACATTCAAAAGGTTTACTCACCACCACTTACATCCATAAACCTCTGCAGCACCAGCTTTGCCAAACGCATATGTGGAGCATAGTAATTAAGGCTGATTCATAGTGTGACTGGGGTGGTGATTAGCAAATCACATCACCATTATGTTACTGTGGTTAAAATATAGTTAATTGGATATTACATTATGTGTTGAATTATGTTAATGGAGTTTTATATATAATATGCCTCATAACAACCACCAAGGTTAGCCATTGTTAAGACAGCAGGTTGTGAATGAAAAGAAGTAGATAAATTAATAATAAGACTGTACATAAGTAATCCTGACTACACCTTTAGGGATAGTTTTAATGCAGCCAAGATGCAGAGTATACATCACACAAATGCATCTAATTGCACATCTGGTAAATAATTAATTTTATAGCTTTGCATGGTTTTGTTTTCCTCCCTTGCACTGCATAGAAATGTAATAATAGAACCAAGCTACATTACCTCATAAATATCAGCGTCAGCACAAACGCAGGCATTTGAAGACAGTTTTCTCCTTGCCTGTTTTTGACTCTCTTCAAATGAGTGGTTGCACGTGTGTCTGGAGCAATCCACGTGTTGACATCTCATGGTTGCGAAAATAAGGAATAGTCGCGCCCCCCCTGCTGAGATTTCCTCCAGCATGGAAATGAAATCAAAGTTGTGCGGTATTAAATTGGGGTTGGAACTATTTTTGTGTGCTACAAGTAAAATATCTCCCTTCTCTGTCAACTTGAGGCCTATTAATTTAATGACAGATAGGGAAGGTTGCAAATTGGTGAGCAGCTCTACCCAAGACCTTTGAGTTTGAGTACTGTCGAACTGTGATTCAGTGCAAAATGACCATAATAATGTTGGTCTTTTTATTTGCTCTCTGAAGTTTCAGAACTTTTCATTCTTCATGTCACAGGTTAGAAAATGCTTGAATCGCATTCGTGATGTTGTTCATTTTAAGCCAGTTTAGTAATGTTTGAATTTCAGGAAAATATCACATTTAAATTTTGCCTGTGCTAAAGGTTAATTGTTGTCATTTCATTACAGGATATTTTTCATTGTCTACATTAATTCATGCCTCCAAAAAGGATTTACCATAGCTGCTATGTATTCTGTTTTCCTTTCCTTTTCCATTCTGCTTTAGAAATTATACAGTAGGAGCCAGAAGCACTGCTTGATTTTAAATACTTTTTTTTTAATGTTTTGATTTTATTTTTGTATTACGTGGCACATACACAACGTGGAAGGCTTTCCAGAAAACTTAAAATAGACAGTGCAGTAGCTCCCATATGGCTCAACAGTGTGAGTGAATATTTATAACACTTGATTGTTTTGTCTTTCATATCAGTCCCAATCTTCCACCTGGAGATGTATACCACCTTCAAACATCATTTGCCTGCAACACTTTCAGAACCTCCAAACTATCTGGAAAGTTGTTAGCTTTCTTATGTAAAGCAGACTTTCCACTGTAAAACTAGACGCTGCGCTTATGTAAAACATCAGTTTGAACTTATATGAATAGATCTTTAAAGTAACAGCTGCATTGTGTGATTTTCTATTTTTATTCTTGTAATAATTTTTTTTTTCCCTTTCAGGATAGTTGCATATTTGGAATGCATTTGACCAATTCAAAGCCAATGCACCTTATCCTCACGTCGACAGAAACAGCTTATGGTTTATGCAATCTCAACAGCGAGGTTCACTTGTATGTAAGTAATGGTTCTTTGTTTTTCTTTATCTGTACTACTGTGCTCATATCTAGTTTTTCTTTTCTTTTGAATGCATATGATTTCACATACTTTCTCAGCTGCAATATAAGGTTGTTAAAGAGTCACTAACTAATCATAAAAAATGATCAGGTTGTGGGGATACCACTACAAGTAGTTAGTTTTATCCGTAATGCATGATTTTCACATCTCCAGATGTACTTGTCTATCGCCAGCTGTTTTCACACACAGTCAAGCTGACACAGCTGTGCAGCTCTGTGAGTCTGTTTGGAGAGACAGTAAACTATGTTGATTTTGCAATGTTGATTCCCCAGTGGCCCCTCTGTAGCTAAATGTTACAAAAGAACAAGCAGTTTGTGTTTTGTTTTTTTACTATCCACACTATAAAATCTGTAAGAGAAGTTTTAGACTGCCGAGTATCGAGGAAGGCTGATGCTGATGGCACTGGCTATAAAATTAATGTTCCAATGAAACTGGAGATTCTGACTTTTATACACTGTTCTTAGATTATGTTTGTGGACTGAACCCAGGAAGGACTTGAAACTTTTATTCAATTGTGTGATTAAGTAACAATATCAGGGCGAAATGCTACAGTGGTAATTAACAAAAAGAAAAACCAAAACAGGATTTAAATAGCACTGAGATGGGCAAATAAATGAGATTGCCGCTAACTAGGCTATTATTTCTAAATATGTTATTGATGAAGCTCCTCATTGCTAAATGAGAAAATGTTCCAGTATCTGTACATAAGTACCCTTATCCTTATGAAAACTTGTAATAACTTTGATTAAATCAATATTAAAACCATTAGGCATCTCCTACTGTTGAGGACTATAGAAAGTATTTGGTTTTTAAAGTCACTTTAGTTGTACAATGCAGCACAAATGACTGTAACACTTTGTGCTCCCATAGGAAGGATGCAAGTGTTGTCTTACCTTAGAGTAATCTGAATTTAGATTTGAAACTTCCTCAAGAGGAAGAATCACAGTGAACATTTTATCGTCTTTATTTCTTTTCACAAACTTTGACAGTCTAGTTTAAAGCATTTTTATACCTGGATTGTTTGACAATTTTTGTCTTGAGAGCAATCAACACTGGATAGTAGGCTTTCAAATTAAAAAAGAAAAAAAAGAAAGAAAAAAGCTAAATCTCACAGTCCTTTTCATAAGATTAGCATTTTGTATTATTTGGTTTTAAGAAGCCATGATACGCTTGAAAAACAATGAAATGTTTGGAGGAATGTCACCAATTACTGATATGCTGACAGCAGTGTGATAGCACATCCTGTATCATGTCCTGTCGAGAGGCTAGACAACATTGCCTGTGACTGCAGGATGTTTTTGTGGGATGAGCCATATCACTTGGGGATAATAGCGTTTTACTGCAGATTGCATTGTAAGAGAATCAGCATCTGTTCAGCATCTGAGAAAGTACGTCACCAGCTTGACAGCTTGGCTCAGTGTCACAGCTCTTGTTGACCTTCCATAGCTGACCCGAATACATGTGACGACAGCAGCCTTTTATCTGTAACGTCTTGCAGCATTTTTTTTAATGATGCTATGTGACAGCTTGTTAGTTGAAAAAGCTTTTTTTTTTTTTCTCCACCAGATTTCAAACAATTTGTAACAACCTTAACGTAATTAAAATACTTATATAAATTCATAACATTTTATGGAGGAATGCCCAGCTTCTGACATGATACAATTATTGCCAGGAGTAAGTGATGGGTAGTAGAAGAAGAAATTCCTGTAATCCTCAGCAAACAGAAAGGCTCATTTATTTCAAAAGGAAGGTTACTTGATCATTACTGGAAGCATTCACAATAACAAACTGATATTACTGATACTAATGTGAGTTAAATTCCGCTGTAGTCATTAAAATGATTGCCATTGTTATTTCCTTTTTTCTTCCCATCCTGCCTTTGAGGCCTTCCCTGTCTGTCGTGACTAACTTGCCTTCTTTTATTTCTGTCGTTTCCCTTCACACTATTTTTGATCGCGCGTCAATCAAATATTTATGTAGAAAGACTGATGACTCCCTCAGGCGTACTCGGCT
>VVHJ01001447.1:27683-42075 GCA_015107715.1 Tylochromis polylepis
TTTTGGGTTTTTTTCTCTTTTTTTTTTTTTTTTTTAAATTAATGCCTGAAAAGAATTTGTTACGTTCCTGCTTCCTTTACATTCTAGATATGGGTTGCGCTTTAAAAAGTGCAACCCATATCTTTGTCATAACACGTCTGAAATGGATGTGATCTGGGAGCATGTAATTGGTGGTGGTGGGGAGGGCTAAGCGATGGGTAACCAAAGTTTAATCAATGGCTTCTGATGTTCACCTTTGCTACCTCTCTGTAAAGTCAAGCTCTTAGATAGGAAGTTAAAGAGGGCAAAAGGAAAAAAAAATAAACTGGCTTGCAGCAACAGGAAAAACAAACCATATCCCCACAAGAGCTAACAGGAAATTCACTGCATTCCTTCCAATGAATTGTGCTTGTGTGATGGCAGCACAATAATAGTCAGACAGGAGACAAAACCAGTCAAAAGACAGACTTTGAAAAACAGATGAAAAGCTGTTGTGCGCTCACATCTAAGCTACACAAATATGAGGGGCTGTTTGCTAGGTCAGTCTAGTCAGCAGCATTTTGCGGACTGAAAAGATCAACATGTTTGGATCTCAGACAAGTCAACAAAATGCTTATTTCAGTGGCTGTTTTTCTTAAATAAAGTTTAAGATTAATGGTTAACAGCTACCTCTTATTATTTAGTTTAGACCTAAGTTAAACTTAGAACTAGATGTCTCTAGTGAATTTCTTTTTCTTTCTTTCTTTCTTTTTTTTTTTAAAAATTCTGTGTCACTTTAGGTGAATCTTAAAATTACTGTTTGGGGCATTTGTAGCTTATGAAACAAAGTTATGGTGCCATTTTCATGCTATCAATAGGTGAATCAAAGCTGCTGTACTAATGTGTTTTGGAAGATATATTTACTAATTACTCAAGAAGTACAATCTAAACTACCATTTATGGCGCACAGGTTGCAATTAGTGCTGAAAAATTAAGAAGTCAGTACCTTTGTTGTCCATGTTGAGATGGCTGTATTCAGAACTGAATAGTATGGCTGTAATTAGTTCTAAAACTCTACAATATCCATTCTTATGAGAGTCATCAATCACCACGTCTATCACCACGGCCTGACAATTTGCTGTACGTCTTTCACAACAGACTATTTTAAACTACATTTTGGTGTTTTCAGGGTGGTGTAATCATCACCCAGTAGAACTAAGCGCAGCTGTTTATAGCGAACAGTATATTGTACTTACATTTGAATACTTGACATGAAGACCAGCTGACCTTCTTATGTTCAGTGTCATTTCATTTAAAATGTAGGCAGTAATTTTCTGCTCTATTTTTTGATTGGAGATGAGTGCACAGGGAGTAAAAGGCGTTGGTCATTTACCTGATGCTGTGGACCACCAATGCATCAGAGATTTTGCTTTGAAGAAAAAAAAAAGCTATTGTTACCCATGCCATGACCTTGCTTTAGGTGGGAAGTACAGGTTCAATGAAAAGGTGATCATTTTTTAAAATAATAAATATAAGTAATAATGGTAACACATTAAATGTATTGTTTTTTTTTAAATCTGAAAAAAAGAAATGAATCCAGTCTAAGGCAAATGTTTGCTTTAAATGAGATGGCTGTGCTCAAATGTGCCCACGTATATGTTAATTTCCCCCTGAAAACAGCTCTCCCCACTTATCCTTTGACCTTCAACTTTTTAACTTTAACTGCCTACTTAAATCAGCTCTGAACACAGCCCATTGTGACTCTGCAGTATCAATTGCAACTATACTGTAAGACCATATTCTGAATGCACTGCCACAGAGTATTAAAATTTGAATTCAGCTCCATGCATACTATTATAAAAATTCAAATCTTTATTTTTTTTTTTTTCATTTGTCACATGGCCTGTGTAAAGATATGGAAGCTGTCATTTGCAAGAAATTAGTTTGTGGTTACTAATATTAACTTCTGCTTTCCACATTTAATAGGCTGCATCAGCCACTGCCTGGCTAATGTTAGACTTATGCTGCATATTTGCATGATGAAGATGATAAAGGGGGGCTACAACTGTAAAGTGACGGTTGATCCGTGAACCCACTTTTTTATTTTATTGTACAAATGTAAATGATTTTAGTATTTTATTGCCACTCTTTTACCTCTAAAAATATTGCCATCGCACATCAACTCGGGTGTAAGTAATTTTTTAATTTTGTATTTACAGTACATTGCATCACCACAAGTTGTAAAACTGTGATATGTTAAAACTTTATGATGACAAACACTCTCTCACACACACATATATATATGATGTATATATAAAATAATTGAAGTACACCCTTACTATTTACTCAGGAATTAAGAGGAAAAGTAGCAGCCAGTTGCTGCTAGTCAAATGCACTTGATTAACTGATCATCA
Organism: Tylochromis polylepis; assembly: GCA_015107715.1. Taxonomy (NCBI): domain Eukaryota; kingdom Metazoa; phylum Chordata; class Actinopteri; order Cichliformes; family Cichlidae; genus Tylochromis; species Tylochromis polylepis. Next base: position 30,056 of record VVHJ01001447.1, read on the forward strand.
GTAAGTGTGACCACCTCTGTAAAAGCAGTAGTTTTGGCGATTTGGTCAGCAATCAGCTCTGTTTTAAAATGCCACTGTTTTCCACGAGTGGACGCCCCAGTAAATTCACCCCAAAGTCAGAGATATTGCACAAAAACTAAAGAGCTGTAGCTCAGACTCTACAAGCCTCACTTAGCATGTTACAGTTTATGAAGATACAACTAGAAGAAGACAGAACAAATGCAGCATATTTGGAAGACTTGCCAGGAGAAAGCCTCTTCTCTAAAAAGAATAGGGAGGGATGGATAGCGTTTGCTTTTCTTACATCTGAACAAACCACAAGACTTTGGAAAGATGTCCCACATTTGGTAGAAACTAAACGCAACATATCAGCAGAAACACCTCATACCAACTGTCAAGCATGGTGGAGGGGTTATGATTTGGGCTTGTTTTGTAATCACAGGACCTGTGCACCTTGCAGTCATTAGGTCAAGCATGATCTCCTCTTTTTACCAAAGTATTTTATGTAGTTCAGAAGTTGGGTTATGCAGCAGTACAAGCTCATTAGCAAATGTACAACAGTGTAGCTGAAAAGGGAAGATTACCGGACGTTATAGTGCTAAGGGTGGTTCTTCAAGCTATTGAAACGTGAGGTGTGCCTAGTTTTTCAGAGAAGTCGTGTGTGTGTGGACCTAGGAATTATTTAAATTCAAGTTAGAAATGCTCATCCTCCTTCTCCTTCCTTAAAATGTCTTTTTTTTGTATGTGAGCAATGTAGCAGAACCACATTTTCTCTCTTACTCAGTGTGTCTGCATGTACATTTTCCAGTGCATGCCTGATTATCTTTTTATATTTTTTGTAGACAAAGAGGGCCAGTACAAGCTGTCACTTGAGTATTTGTGCAATATAATGAGGTAAACCTGTATGTAATGTCTATATGTCATTTTTATCTTTTTTTTTGTAAGTTTTGTATGATAATCTCACGTTGAATGATTTCTCAACCTGACTTGTTCTTTTATGTATTTAATTTACTGGGACAATTCATAATCATGGCATGTATAAAATGCACATTGATTCTGTATAGCAATCATTGTTTTTGAATCTCATATAGGTTTTTGTTCTGTAATCACAGACAGTGCGTGTCACATCACGTCACAGTACATATGGTTTATTGATTTTAGCCGTTTCACTTTTGCTCTCACATGCTGTCCAAAAACACGAGATATCGCTGCAAACTGACATCCTGACATCCTGACATTGTGTTGTATTCATTGTACTATCTTCACTGGGTGTGAGGGGGAAGTGCATTGTGGATTCTGAAGACAGGATGTCTCACTAAACAGTAGCATCACAGTCAAATATTCAGCACTGACAGATACCAGGATACATTCACATCTAAAATAGTCAAAATGCAGCTAATATTAAAAACTTTTTTTCATTAGATTTGTGGAAGCATTTGCACCATGAGACTTTTTTATTACAACTATTCTGCACCTGTGTTAAACCAGCCCCAGTACCTGTCTAAGCACTGACAGTAAAATCAGACAGGTTGTCAGTTAATTCAGTGTTAACCCTGCAGATCCCTTCCTTACCTCTGACAAAAGCTCTCACTTCCACAGATGCCCTACACAGTTAATGAAATATGTGCGCATATACACAGTATGCGTGCTCAGTGTGGGTGTGTCATTACAATAGAAACTACAGTTACATTTATGCGAGAGGATTCATACCTGTATTCCTACCAAACAGTCGGGAATTGTAACAATGTGTCAAAACGTCTGCTTTTATTTTATCAAGTATAAGATGCAGTGCTATTTTTGTTCTGGATTTAACAGCCTTTTACTGTTTAAAATGAGTCCATTTATTGAGACAGTATTCAACTGATGCCATGTACTTCTGTGTTGTCTCAGAGAAATATGTTTTGTCAAAAATTATCTTAATAAACTCCATTTGAAAAAAATTCTGTTTTCTGCTGTGTTTCTTAGACCTTTATGCTACGGTAGCTGGTAGACCTTAGAAACAGCAAACTCCCAGGACACCACAGATCTCCCAGGATAAGCGATATCAGAGAGCAGTAATATAGCACACTTTGTAGAGCGCTGATGTGGAATAAAGAACCAGATTTACCGCACTGCCTCAAATGTATTCATAGCACAAATGAAAAATGCAAAGGAACAACAAAGAGTACAGTGTGTTTAAGCAATGTTTGCCCACCAATTTGATGAAATCGTTGTTGAACATGCAGGGGGCTATAAAAATTAAGATTTATTTGACTGATTTTTTTTTTCTGTGACAACTACTTTGGCATTCTCATTCTCAAGTGAGAGTTTCTCTTGACTGCTCTGTTTTTGATTAGACAGCAAGTCCATATTAGTATGGTGCAGAGAGTTTATACTAATAGATACATTAGATACACACTTGCAGTTACTTATCAACTCATATGGACTTACTCTATATGGTTTGGCCAATGGCATGTTACAGAAACATTAAAGCTTGTATCATATTAGTTTTAGACTTAACTTACAAACTTCTCCATTACTCACCTCTGCCAAGGAGGTTATGTATTTGGTCGTGTTAGTGTGAGTGTCTGTAAACTCAATGCATTCACCAAGGTCTTAAAGGTGAACTTAATGATTTATTAGTTGAAAATTGAAAAAAAGCCTTATAACTTCCAAACTATGATTGCTACAAGTTTAGTGTGTATTGTCAACATATAGAAAGTACTGTATAAAGATTCAAAATATCATCTTACATTTGAACTTTGGCCTTTCCTTCAAGGTCAACAGATTGATCTGAAGTGATAATAATGCTGTATAGAGGTATTTATTGAAACTATGTTTACTGCCATTGTTTGTATTGACAAGATATTTAGGGCATATAGGGAATGATATATTGGGATTCTAAATATCACGCCACTTTAAACCGCTGACATTTTCAGTGGTTCAAGGTCAAATGAGGTCAAACTTTCATGTGTTTTATCTTTAAAACTATGATCAAAATTCTACTGCCTCTGTTTGTATTGGCAACGTTTAGGAAATGATACTGGTATATGGGGATTGTAAATATTACATTGTAGTTTACATCCAAATATCATGTCAGATTTGACCTCTGATCTCACTTTTACATTTTACATCTGTATTTCTTGTAAGTTGACCCCAAAATGTGTGTTGTCACATTTATTCACATGTATTGTCAAGGGACAGCAAATGAATCCACATTAAAATAAAAAAAAAAAAAATTAGAGTCAAAATTATGTCAGGTATATCAAAATTCATTCAACCGGGCAAATAATAAAAGCCTGGACTGCACTTGTTTTTACTGCACTACAAACTTCAGAACGTATGCTTAAAAAAAACAAAGAAAATAAAATGAATATATACAAAATGCAATAGTATTCCATTAAAAGTAGATATTGGCCAGAAATTAAGGTTTGCACTCTCTGAGTCTTCTTGTTTTGTATGTGGTCAACAGTATCCCTGTTAGAATTTAGTGTTATGGCTAAACAAAAATTTGTAGAGGTATAGCTAAGTTTGTCACTTACAAAGTATTTGCAGCTGTAACGTACTGTAAATGAAATTTTAATGTTTAGCTCTAAAGTGCAGTGAGATAGATTAATAAAGTTGTGTAAGACGTGCCTGGGTTAATGCATTTCCACCACCAGTATCGAGTACTCAGTTTTTCAGATTTTATTATTCTGACTCAGAAAAAAGTTTGACTCATGAATGACTGAATTCACAACACACTCTAATGACCTTGTGAGTCATATATAACCCTTATTGTTGGGAAATATAAATGAAAAGACTGTGTTTTTCTGCTGTAGTCATTCTTTAGGCTCCAACTCTTCCTTTTAATACACAAGTTCAGTCAGTGTTTTCAGGACTGCAGCCAAGGCACACAATCCATGTTTATGGACAGCATTTATCTCCAAATGTGACCATGAAACCATTTGGCCTTGCACAGGATACATTTCGTGATGTGCCCGTCTGTGTGCGTGCCTGTTCTTTTCTGCAAAACTGTGCCTGGTGAAATGTGTTATCCATGCATAAAGCTCGCAACAATAGCCTCAGGGTAAAAACAGTTGTCAGCTCTTTTCTATAGAATTAAGGTGTGAATGTGTAAGAGAGAAAGATTTTTCTTTTCTCTTGACAACATCATGCACTCCATGTGTTTATATGTAAATAAAGAAACAGATGTCAGTGTTGTATGGAGCTGTAGGCTCTGAGGATATATTTCAAGAAGTAGAAGGAAAAAAAAGCCATTGTTGCCAAGGAGTTGCTTCCCAACGATATACATCATAGTGTGTTGCTAGGCTCTCAAGGGCAGCAGAGTTGGTAACACATTAGTGTTCAGCAATAGACCATTAGAAAAACAATTTCTTGTTCAGTCAGCTCAGATGAGTAGAATAAGTAATGTACTGCAGACAGTAGTTGTTAAATATATTGGCTAACTTTTAGCCTTTCCTATTGATAAAAAAAAAAAAGAAAGTTAATTAAGATCACAGTGCAAGCTGAAATATAGAAAATTAGCATACAGTATGGGAACACATTACTTTTAGGATTATTAAGTAGTACATTGTGTTTAGACTATTTTCTGTGCAGATCCTGCACACATTCTCAGTATATTAATAGAACTTTTACGTCTATATTTAAAAAAGTAAAATATATTAATGACACGAATGTACTAAGCAGCAGACAAACAGAAAACATTACCTCTGATCCGCTGCCATCTGTTTTGTTAGAACTGCATAGAGTGCATTTAATAGATGGTAAAAGCACAGGGAGAGAAAGGAAAAGACTGGAAATAGAAAGGTAATCATGGGAGCTGTGCTTGTGTGTATTTGCTGTGAGGAAAATGGACGCAAAGGAATGGTATCATTAAATTTGAAGAAAAATCAACCTCATACACAGAAGAAAGTAGGAAACAACATTAATAATAAACATGTAATATATATAATACAACATTATGAATAATAATTTATAATAATGTGTTGTTATTTTAATGCATTGTGTGTATGTATACACATAAATGTATGTTTGGATATCCATTATGTTTTTGGGTTTCATTTACATTTACTTTAAATACATTATTAATATTTAGCATTTAATGAGCTGAAAAATGTAACATTCACAAACTACTCAAAAAAGTATGTAAGAATGGGATAAAACTGGTGCAGTAGGTGTTTAACAGTGACTCTAATTTCATGGTCTTGTTCAATCGTATGTCTCTGAGCACAACCTTAGTACTCAATAAACCCAACTGTGTAGAGGTGACCATTGACTATGATGAAATTAAAAAGATAAACTATCCCAGTATAGATGTCATTATACCGTTAAATATTCCTTTAACACTGCATAATGAGTGGCTGCGGGGAAACATACCATTCCACTTAATTACCCTGATGAATGGATTACTGCTGGCCACCACCAGATGGTGCAACAATTTGTATTTTTCTCTGAATGCACAGATTGCGTGGCCTGTCAACAGAAGAAGACAATGAGCCTTCATTTGAAGCAAAGTACCAAACAAATTTGCAGAGAAACACTCAAATGAAATCAATAACAAAGCAAAAAAGAAATTCAGTGTAAAAGCCTGACACGATGCCCATAATGCTTTATAGCCATGTTGAATTCAGGAAGCTACATCAGAGCACAACTGGAGCTACCCAGAGTAAGGCGGCTCTCCGTCAGACTTTCACACCCTGAGGCGCTGTGCTGCACACAAGGTTGTTTACACTCTTCAAGCCTGTGTACAGGCTCAGCCTCTCACCTCATCTCTCACCCACACATCACTCTCTCGCAGGCGCCCATGTACTTGCCCACACCTCACTGAGTATCTACCGCCTGGTCCGGGGTAATCCTCTAACTTAAAGGCAGTACAGTCTGCTAGAACCAAATTGTATTCCTTCAAAATGCAGACAGCTCTGAGCTGATGTTTGGATAAAACACCTCAGAGGTGTACAGCAACGCTTTCCTTCCTTCAGTCTTTGCTCTTTTTCCTCCCTTGGTCACCTACAAACAGTTATTGGAAATGTGACATTTAATACAAATATCCCAGCTAGTATCCTAATTACTCCTGTAATTACAAAATAAAGTGATTTTTTTTTCAAGGCGTACATTCTCTTAAAACATAGTATTTAACAAGTGAACTGCTTCTAATAATAAGCAGCTTAACTTACATTTGTAATTTGTTGCGTTTACACAGAAACAAGTCTCCATATAAGAAAAGTGAATGTCATGAGCAGCTTTTGTTCATCCAGCTTGTGTTATTTTGCAGACCTGCTAGGAGAAGTAACCCGCAGCCTCTCCATACCAGTGTTCCCTCAAAGTTCCATAATTGTATCCTCAGATGTGCTAAGAACAGCTGCAAAGTACTGCCCTGGGAGATCATCAAGGTTCAACAGTTTTAACAGGATGGTCCACAACAGTTCCCTCTGCTGGAGAAAACTTTTACCCCCACAAACCCTTACTGGTCTCCTCATCTAAAATTGCCAGGTTGTCACCAGCTGAATTCTTCTTGAAATTACATACCCAGAAGTAGTGCCTGGAGCAAAGCATTTTAAACTGCTGCAAAAGTAGGTCTGGCAGACATCCTCATGTGACAGAGCAAAGCCAGGACTGTTACGTTTGCTTACTGAGTGAACACTGAGTCTTGAAACATATGTGCATTTTCTACCAAGAATGAAAAGAAGTTGTCATTATTACACATATTCAGCCACAGTTAACCTATAGCTTAATGCCAGATTACTTTTACTAGAAACCTATCTTGCTGTAGTCCTTTCCTTTTGCAGTAGCTCTTTGAAAAGGAATAAAGAACAGAATAGTTTCTTTTCTATTGACTCTACCTTTGTTTTCCATGACTTCACTTTTTTTTTTTTTTTTAAAAAAAGGCTCTTGCAGTAACATTGTAGGTACTGAACATTTTCTGCTCTTGCCTGGTGATCCAGCTGATGTGTAATTGGTTTCGCCTAAATCCTCTACAGGTATTGGGCTTTGTTTCTCTTTTAGTTTGTCTCTCTGCTGACTGCCACAACAGATTAAAATTTTCATCAGGTTGCTCGCTTCTGCTAATGCTGGTCTATCACAGAACATTTTGTTTACTGCTTTCAAATGGGCTGAACTAGGTAAGCGTTACACAGTTCACAGTTACAGGTTTGTTTTATATATTTAGTGGATCTCGATATAACTAAACACCCCTGAGTTGTTTTGACTTGGGAATGATGGACCATTGTTCTCACATAAAACAGTAAAGTCACAAAGGCAAAATATAAAAAAAATAAGCATCCAAATATATACTGGCACAAGAACAGATTACATAGTATAGTCGCCATGAATGGTTGTGATGGAGCATGGTATGGTAAAGATCAAAAAGTCATTTCAGTACACGGACTAGCTATCAGTAAATTAATAAATGAGTGGGAATCACTGTATATGAACCCTGAATGTATTAAGAAGAAGTGGACCCTGTGATTTGATTGTATAGCGGTGCAGAGGTAGGCCTCACAGCAAGATGGTTTTGTGTTTGAACCTCTTGGTCAGCAGGGACCTTTCTTTGTGGAATTTGGATGTTCAGTCCAAACAGATCAGTGTTAGAGATCAATGTTAATTAGTGGGTGATTCTAAATGAGCTATACTGTAGGTACGAAACTGGATAAGTAGCTGTCCAAAACAAGAAGGTGTGTTAGATTCTGGTTCACAAAACATTGCCTTATTAATGCTAATTAAAGATGTTCAGTGGGATGTATGGCAAAACATCTTCCATGCTCCTTACATGAGGGTCCCTGATGTTTCTTAAATGTCTGCAAATTTGTGATCATACAGCATGTGTGGTAATATCCTTGCACCTCATATGCTGGTGTTTCTGTACCAGGCACTTGTGTAATTGGTTATGTAGCCCTAAAGATGGATAGAGAATGATTTGACTGACAGGTGCTGTTGAGCTTTGGCAAAATTGAACGCCTAAGGTTTCTGACATTATATTATTAGAGACAATTAGATTAGATAAGATTTTTCTTTTTTAGTCACTGAATACTGAAATATTCTGTTTTCACAATCCATAAGTCTCCGTTTACTTGATCAAAATGGTGTGCAGTTCTGTGGTGTTGGGTATTTTACCCGTCATCAGCTATTTAAGGCCCTCAAGGATATTTTCAGGATGTTTTCTTTGAACTTGTCAAATGCTTTTCTTTTTCTTTCACCCATAATGTTGTTTTGCTTATTTTTTTTTAAGACCAACATTATTATTTGACCTCATCTGGCAATGCTGTTTTCCTTGGTGGTGATGATGTTATTGCATCACCATTCAATTTCTTAAAAAAAATGAGTGAAAGCTCATGTTTTTGTAGTGCTGAAGCAGCCTGTGTTAGTTATAGCTTAAATGTGACTGATAAATTTCCTCTGTGAAGGCAACCTAGCCCCACCGTGGCAGATATGGAAATAAGTGGAAAGGAAAACACAAATGTAAATTAGTGTAAGCAGTAAGTGTAGCTCTAGATAAACCTCTGGCTGGCTGTAAAGACAAGTGCCTCCGTGCACAGAATGCTGAGTGCAGCTATCCCCTTGTAAACAAAGCTTTTGCTATTTAGTTTCAGTTGGCTTAATTAGAATGAATGAGGGGGCCTTGTGCAAAAAAAAAAGACAGTTTTTGTGGGTGGGGGGGAGAGAGGACTTGGCTACAGTGGATGGAAAGCTGGACTGAGAGATAAAGTTAGTAGCGGGTGGCACGGACCAATTGGACAATGACTAACAGTGCCCTGAGCCAAAAGCACAGCCGTAATGAATTTTGGGGAACAACATACATGTTAATGTGGTTTCAAATCGAATTATTATGATTATATCTGCACACCAAGGAGAGATGAAGTGTGTGTGTGTTTATGTGTGTGCTACACAGGAGTGAAAGAGAAGCTGGTTTTATGTGTAGTTGCTTGAGTGCATTTCCGTCCTTCTTTTTACAGACTGATATTTAGCATTTAAGTCCTGCAGAGGCCCTTCACCATATGTTGCTTGGAACAAATTTTAATGCCAGTGTTATGGAGATTACATTATAAAATGAAAATGACCTCTCACAGTGAAGGTTCCATGCAATGAACAAAAACCAGAAGGATTAAAATCTGTGAAATGGCCATGCGCTTACTAAAGTCAACATTTTCAAGTAATCTTGCAGTGATATCACTGATACAATTTTTCTTTTCTTTGTTTTTTAATTGACAGATACTGGCTGACCTTGTTATGGTACCAATGTGGGTTTTTTTTTTCTGTAATGTAACCATCCATGCAATACAGAAACACAGCATTCAGTGTATGCTATTGACTCCTGTTGTCAGTGTTTTCTTTTCTTTCTTTTTTTAGATCAATCCTTCTATTTGGTGACATCTCACTATCTGTTAAGGCTGGAAAAAACCTTTAGGACTATCATGACCTTCATCTACTGATGGTAATCAGTGTTTTGGCTCTATTGTAGCCCCAAGAACAGACTACCCATATTGTCTTTCCTTATCTAGAGAGTTTATCTAGGATGGTCTATATGACTCTATGTAAGATTTTAACTGCAGAATTGGATGACCATGCCAGCTATAATATTGTTCATCAGTTCTCCTTGATATCAAGTGATAATCCTTAGTAAATGTGTCTATATTTTATATAATATATATTGTATTATACATTTTTTAACCATCTCTCTGTGTCTCCTGACAATTATTTATGCACAAGGGCAAACCTAAAAGTCATCATATGCATGAATATGCTACATCCCACTCTCTGTCCACTATATGGTTGTGTAATGAACTCAGTCAAGCACTTTTTTCTTTTCTTTTCTTTTCTTTTTTGCATAAGACTATAAGATATGATCAGCGCAGCTCCAAATCTGTGAGGCATCACTCAAATTTAAACCAACTGAATGGAAGCATTTCGTATTAATTTTAAAACAAACAAATATGTTTTTGAACACTGAATTAATCCTGGAAGTACTTTGTGTTCAAAGTCTGATTCAGCTTACTTCTCTGTGCCATTGGACTAAAATAAACTATTAAAAAGGCATTATTGAGCCACACCGCTGAAGTGACATCTTTCTTCATCCTAAAAAGCTAGACAGCACACTTTATTTAGTCACAGATCCACACACATGAAAGTGTCCACTGTTATTTTGTGGCAGCATTAAGCAACTATATCGCTCCAACATGTTTGTCATAGGTAAGCTGTTAAAATTCCATGAGAGTTGTAGTTACACAAAAATGATTCAAAATGTGTGATTGAAGAAATCATCAAATCCATGCTCGTGCATAGTCACGACATATTAAAGGTAAGCTGTCACGCCCACATGGAGAATGTGATAATGGTGGTGATAATGATGATTGGGGCAAAGAAGGAAACTAGTCCAGTATGTGTCACACTGGGGTGTTTCAACAATAGCACACTGGATTATGTAAAACAATAAAAAAAAACAATAATGTCACATGATATCCATGCAACCAAGAATTAAATGGCTAATTTTAAATTTTAGTGGAAAAAAGTGATAAATAAAACATTTAAAATGCAGACATTAATTAATGTAGTTAATCTATATTTTCTGGTGGAAAAGCATAAGGCTCTGAACAGTGGTGATTAATCAATATCAATCATCTAAGTTTGCATTCTTCACCCTGTAAGTTTTATAAAGAAACAAGAAAACCCAGAGGATATTCTGTGACGTGTTCAAACATCAACAAGTCTCCCATATTGACTTTGTGTCACCCTACCACTTGGCCTTTTGTTTTGGTGGGGATGGCCTGTCACTGTGATGGCCGTAGAAGGAGGGACGATTTCTCTGAGGGAAGATGTTGAGCGAAAGGTCACGGTGAATAAAAGCCTTTTAATCTGAGTACCTTGTGTCCTGTGCCCAGGGAATATCAAAGTCATCCCATTACTAGTGAGGTCAAACCAGGGCAGCCTCCCTGTTTGCCCACTGCACTATTCTGTGTTTGTGATGCCTAAATACCCAGGGTAAGATAGTTTTAAGAAAAGGTGAGAAGCAGCATGATGTTCGTCTCTGGCTGTATTTGTTTCTCTCTCTGTGTCCATGTGGTTATGTGGACTTGTGTAAAGCACACTGCGCTGAGATGAGATATAGAATGAGGCGGTGTTGCTGTTCTGACACAGAAAATGCACAAGGGAACACCAGAAAAGGTCAGAATTATTTTTAAGCATTTTTAAATACATCAAGAGTTGAACATTGTGATGCATGATAAAGAAAATGAGTAGCTATGGGAACATTCAATAATTCTCTTAGTGTTGTTTTGCTTGCAACTCTTTAGATTTATTCAGATTTCAGCATTTTATTCACACGGCATGCAATATATAGGAGTATTTGTCTTATTGTACTGGTGGAGCTGGATCATAAAGTTTTAATTAGATGGAAGGACTGTTGTCAGCTTTACAAAATGACTGGGCTTTTATTTTGGAGTCACTAGCAGTGTAGGGGATGGGCTGCCAGTCCATTAGGTGTGAAGTGGAATCACTTTTTCCACAACGCTGGGCCCAAGCATCCATCATGCCACACTTTCACAACTCTTAAACTCCACAGTGCTCGCTGGCTGCTTTTAAAGTTGCACCCTGTGATCCAGACACACACAGAGGCTTAGCCCTGTTAAGGAAGAAAACACTACAATGCAAACAAACAAACAACCCCACCCCACCACCCCAAAAATTGGCCTAAACCAAAAAAAATTGCCATTTTCTTTTTCACAAATATTGCTACATTTTGTGAATTCTTTCGTAGCGCATCTATCCACGAGTACTTTCCTTACCTGAATGACATGTACTCTCAGTGGCCCTCTTTTATTATTATATACATAGAACCATTTTTTCTCTGTGCACAAAATATGTTCACAGGAAATATTTTTAAAATTACAGGTAGATTCATGAAAGCCAGTTTGTTTTTCTTAACACTGAGTCCGAATTAGTTGGTCTAAAAAAAAAAAAAAGTGTCCAAAGAGGAGAAAAGGGGCACATTACTAAAATGTTTCTTGAGGAGTGGAAAAAAAAAAAAAAAAAAAAAAAAATGGAGGGGG
>VVHJ01001450.1:9301-20212 GCA_015107715.1 Tylochromis polylepis
CTATTTAGCCATTGGGGGGGAGGGGGGTGTCAGGCAATCCAATCTGAAGATGTTTGCTGGTTGACAGGGTGGAAGTGGTGAGCAGACATGGCACAGTTTGGCCCTGGGAGATTTCTGTCTGACACCGCCAGGGAGGATGGACAGGAGCGGGTCGAGAACAAAATAGGAAGGTCAGCACAGGACAAGCAGGTGTCACCTGATGTATTGTGGGTTAACAGCTTCTGAATGATGTTGCCATCGGCTCAGACCACAACAGAGACATCAATGAAACAAAGCTGAATTCCTCTGAATGCCTCTGATGTTATGCGACTGATTCTAAGAAATCCTGCCGTACTGATTTTCTGTTCGGCCGATCTGTGCCCAGGCTGCAATGCTCTAACACGAGACAACAACTGATGGCAGTAATTTACCCATTCATTTGGCTGTTATTAAATAATCTGTTTTAGGCCATATGGTAAAGACATAAAAACAACCCTGTGCTTCTGAGAGTAAATATTTATTTATTTTTTTTTAAGTTTCATATACTATGTCGTTGGTCAGCCTCAATGTAGCATCAGTTTTGGGAGCTCATGTTTAAGGTTTGATTACATTTATTCGGTCATTGGCGCAATGCTTAACAGTAAAAACGACATCTTGCCGGGACTGAAAACAGCCAATGTTTATTATGTCCGTGCTGGTCTGGTGGGAGGGGCTTAAAATAGCGATTGAGGAGCTGCAAAAGGATTCTGGGCTTGTTTTTAGCTAGGGGCCACTCAAGGAGGCATCTTGCTCACCCAATAAAGGAAGTGACCAGCAGCAATGTGGCAAATGAAAGTTAATGACATTTGATGACCTCAAGCAACTGTGGGTGAAAGTCTGGCAGCACAAAGCGGGGAGGTCCTGAGTTAAACTTTTCACAGCTTTGAAATGAGCGATAGCAGCGGCCAATAACAGCGCGGGATACATCTGATATATGACTGCTGGTCTTCAACCTGAGTAACCATAATATATGGAAAAGGACAAATGCTTAACCTCTTAATGCCTTGTGTGTCAAAGTTTTTGAAACATCATCAGTGTGATTTATTTATTTTTTTTAGCAATAAATAGTAAAAAAAAATGTTGGACTTGGCAAATATAATACAAACTAAAAACTCATAAATGTATTTTTAATTATTAGTTATTATTATATATGTTAAAATTTTACATGTTTTGGCAATTGTTTCATGGTTCAGGGTTAACAGTGACACTGAGTGATGTTATTTATTGCTGATTTATGCTGATGTTAGTTGAGGATCGTTCACAAAAGCAGTGACCTCAGAGAGAGGAGACGAACCTGCAGGTTCTTAGTTGGCTGCTAATCACAGGGCTCATCTTGGTCAAGTTCCCCACCTGTTATTTCCAGGTGCTCTTTATTTTCAGTTCTGCTGTTTTTTATGGTGTTGTTTTTTGCTTTTATTAAACCTTTTTTTTTTTTTCCTATATTTCTTCTCTCTGCACCTTTAAGTCAGGCTTAATAAAAAGTAACATTAACTGTGGCATTTGCAGCTGATATTTTCTGACCACTAAAGTCGCCTAACATAAGGAACATGGTGGGCAAGTTTGTTTTATGGCCTCAGCTGATGACAAGAGACTTTAACCACTTGCTAATAGCGTGCTGTAAAACCACAACTTGTCATTTTTACACTTGGATGAGGTGGGAGGATTTTGCTACTTTGGGATAGAGCCACGTGTTTTTGGATGTTCACAGGGTTTGCTTAGAGCAACAAAAGTGGTAGATTATCACTTATTGGTGTTTTGTTTTTTTTTAACCACCAGTTAGGATAAACCTAAACACTTACTTGCTATAATCTCCATCTCCCCCTTATATTAACCATGCTGTAGTGGCCCTGTGCTTTTTTTTTCCTTTTTTTTTTTGCAGCACTGTCTAATATCTTTGATCTTCTCACTGGGTTTTACCCTCCTGACCTCTACAAGTATTTGTGACGCTTTGAAAATGCCTTTGCTCCAAACTGCTAAGGGTCATGCTTCAAATGGCAGCTGGAGGCAGGTTATATCGGGGCTTTTGAACAAGTGATAAATGCTGTTGTTTTTCTCTTAAGAATAATAACATGAATAATAAGTTTCCATCAGTGGAATAATAAATGATAAATCCCATCGTGTATCGGTATACAGCTAATGTTTTACTCTTACTGAAAAGTCATCAATCACTACGGCTGCAGGAGTCAAGTCAGTCAACAACAGCTTCTCTTCAGATTCAGATAATGAATCGCGGAGCTTTATCAGCAGCCAGTGGTGGTGAAGCTTCCATTGTATCAGATCATACTGGTGTCTTATTCCTGTGGGAAAAAAAAAAAAAACAGGCTCTGGTTTCATCATGTTAAATAATTATAAAGTAGCACACTGACCTTTTTTCTGACCCTTTTTTTTAAAGGCTGTTCTGCTGACAGGCTCTAATTAACATTAGCCTCCAGAATCTGACTGCTGTCTTCTGGGAAGCGGAGAACAATCATGGCCAGGCTGTAGTCCTGTAAAACACAGCAAAAGGCCATCAGTTCATCTGTTCATCCCCCACCCCTCCTCCTCATCGCTTCCCACTCCCCCTCCTCCTCCTCATCTCCCACTCAAGTGAAAGGAACGGCTGTAAAGATGCTCATAGATGCTGCCATTAGAGACGCTTTCTATGCGTTGCATTGCATTTAATCTTTTCACTCAGTTATGTAGCTGACTGGCAGCTCAAAACATGCTGATCATTTTGATGATTTTATAGTCTGACAAGCAGTAAATGTGTAAAATGCGACATAATGCTCACTGGGATTTACGACCTTTTGGACACTGGATGTCTTAGAAGATGTCTTGTCAGTTTGGAAAGTAGTTTTTGGCACTTGTTGCTCCCTTAAAGCCCAACACCGCCAACAGTCTCAGAGCCCAAATGTTCCAGAAACTTCAAGCTTTTAAAGATGTTTATTTAACTCACCACAAGCAGTACAAGTCAGCTCATGAAAACAGCACTATGACATTTTCTATGGAAGCTTGTTTCTGCCACTGAAGAGAAAATAAAATTGCCATCCATAATTTGAAATTTCGAGTTAATAAGTCAAAATTTCGAGTTAACTCTGCCAATGAAGAATCTCTGTGAAGGTACTTCATTTCCTTGTTACCCGGAAGCAGAAGGCAGAAGACATCAGCTCCCAGTGCTACAGCTGCTGTCCACGAATTAGTAAACTGCTGAGTACGTTCAGCGTGGTTTTACAAACGATGACATCCTCGTTACTAGCTGGATCATGTGGCATTATCTGTAAAACAGCAATTTGTTCATGTTTACATGTTTTACATTTGTAGCTCACTGATGCTATCGCTACCTGGTTTTGAGTGCACCTGAGTCGGTGCAATCTGCTTCTGGGTAACAAGGATGATGTCATTCACGGAGCTTGATTATAGTTAGAAACTTAACTCGAAATTTCAAGATATGGATGGCAATTTTATAATTTTTTTTTAGTGGCAGAAAAAAGCTTCCATGCTTTCCAAAGCTTGAAAACATGACTGTTGTAAAATGACATAATAGTGATGTCATCAGGGTCCATTGAGGCTTGGTTGTGAATTTCTCAACAGAAATCTTCTCTTACCTAGAGGCGTGGGAACAAAATGGAGATGCATTTAGGCAATCATTTTAAAATCTGCATTCAGCTTTTTGGAGGAGGAATTCCAAATAGTTTAATGCACCTTTTTTATGTCTTCTATAGAGAGTTGTGTGTAGTGTGCTGATGGGAAATGAAGCAACAATATGCAACACACTCAGTATTTGTCCCTCTCCAGGCCCTGCTGCTAGCAGAGCAGGAACTCAATTAAATCTCAAACAGTGAGAAATTGTTTAAAGTGAACGTTTTCTTTATGCATTTTTTTTTTTAGCATTTTGTGTATAATGAATACCCAGAAGTGTAGCCAAAACTAGCAGAACCAGAAATCAGTGAATGCCCTCCACTTCTTATTCTCACTGTGAAGTTTTCTGTCCTTCATCTCAGAAGCACCTGACTCAACGGCACATTGCTGGAACGTGGCCCCTTTCAGCATGTTGTCCTGATATTACCAGTCTTATGACAGTTCTGGATGACATCACATAAGTGCTGTTTGTGTGCTGTATCAACTCAGGCGTCGGTTAACCCTTGCTCATGCTGCACTCCCTATATCGATTTTGTCTTTTCTTCTCAGTTCTGAAGCTGTCGGCTAAATCATCGTTTCACTTTAAACACATTTACCTCTCCAAAAATGATTTTCTGGCCTTTTTCTTTTTTTAAGTTCTATTTTTCCAGCAAGAATTGCCTCTCAGAGTGTGTTTTCTAATCTGTGACTGGTTCAGATTTTTCAGTCAAGGTCAAACCACTTCTGCTCCTGAAATCTCAAAGCTTACAGTTTCCCCTCATTCTCCATGATAAATTCAGGTAGCATGAGAATGCCTAGTGAAAACTATTCCCCATTCCTTCTGCGATTCGTGTAGTGCCGACAAGTACTCCCTACGCACCTGCCATTTTTCACTGAAAAAAATCAATCAGCTGCATCTGGGGGCTCATTTTCATCATCACTTCATTGACTTTCTCCCCAGCTAAATTTTCTTTACAACTACCTAGTGATACTGCTGGAGGCCAGGGAGATCATAGCACGTCTTAATGAGCTTGTGTGTGCAAGCATTGCTTTTTCCTTTAGCCTTGTTAGCTGACATTTAGTGAAGGTGCTCGTGTTGCTGACAAAAGCATTCCCAGTAATGCTCTTGGAAGGTGAGGCACATATAGCTCTTTGTTTGATCTTGACAGGTCAGAGGCATGATCATCACACAAGCGGTCAGAAGAGCAAACCAGGTGATACGAAAGCACCATGCTAGGATTTTTGTGTTGATTTAGCAATTTTGTGGTTTACATTAATGGGAAATATTTCTGCTGGATAAGATAAAGCTGAAAAAGTGTTCAATTTTGTTTTATTTAATTTATAGATGGGTGAAAACTTTCAGGAGAAAGCTACAGAAACTGTTGATTTTCCCCATGCCATGCCCCAGCATGATCTGGTATTGATCGTGCGCATCTCTGGAGCTCTACTTAAGTCTCACAGGTGTTTAGTAGACTGAGATCCAGTGACTGTGAAGGCCACAGCATATGACTGACATCATTATCTTCCTCATCAAATCTTTCAACGACCTTTGTGCCCTATGGATGGGGGGCACTGACATCCTAGATGAGGCCCCTGCTATCAGAATAGAAATTTTTTCATCATAGCATAAAGGTGATCACTCAAAACAACTCTGTATTGATTTGCAGTGACCCTTTCACTCTAAGGAGACAAATGCCAGCAAAATGTCTCTCCACAGCATAAAAGCGCCCCAGGACTTCTTAATGTAGGGGTCAAGGTTTTTCTTGGATTATACTTGACGTAGTTGGGCCAATAAATATTTAGCACATTTACATTTAACTGTTATTATTTTGCATACTGTTTAGTTTGTCTGGGGAAGTTTCAGGCCTGTAAATCATTAGTCAGAAATTTTCTGTCAAATTTTTTCAAAGCCCTAATATACCTCATATACAGTACTGTGAAAAAGTCTTGAGCGCCCCTCATTTCTTTATTTATAACTGGGAAAATCAGAAACACGTGCAGGAATTTATTGAAGCACGCAAACATAAATGGAAATACAATATATAAGGTACAAACAGTTTGTATAATTCTAACAAGCTTGAAAGTTAGTTTTTAGTAGGACCACCTTTATCCTTCAACACAGCCTGAACTCTCTCTCCAGGCTTCCTGAAGGACATTTAAAGCTCTTCTTTGGATGTTGGCTGCCTTTTGTTCTGTTTTCTGTCAAGATTATCACACGCTGCTTCAGTAATGTTGAGGTCTGAGGTATGGGGAGACCAATCCATGATTGACAGTTTTCCACTGTGTTTTTCTATCCAGGTATGCTTTTACTGCACTGGACGTGTGTTTAGGATCATTTTCATGATGACAATAATTCACTTTCAAGGTCATTTTGCGTGGAGGATCACAATCTGATGGTACTTTGCTTTGTTCATAATTCCATCAATTTTGGTAAGCTCTCCACCACCACTGGCCGACATGCAGGCCCAAACCATGACAGAGAATCCACCATGTCTTACAGATGGCTGTAGGTTCTCACTGTTCTGCCTGAAAATATGCCATGTTTTCAGCTAACAGCTCTTTCGAAATCACCTTGTTGGTGCAAAATATTATTATGCCTGTCAAACTGTGTTATCCTTTGCATTTTTCTTTCTTTCTTTCTTTCTTTCTTTCTTTCTTTCTTTCTTTCTTTCTTTCTTTCTTTCTTTTATATTTAAGTAAAGAAATTTGGGGAGGGGGATGGTGACAGGGTGCTAGTAATGAATTACCTAAAATTTGTTGTGCTTATTTTTTTTGTATTTTTAACCAAAAATTACAAATTTGGATTACTTATATCCAGTAATGAGTCATTCCTATAGCATGAACACCTTCAAATATGTCACCATTTCATGCAGCAATATACTACTAAAGTTATTTTATAACCTTTGTTCATATTTCTTGCTTTCTCTATTGTATGACTTTCTTGATTTACCAATTCATGCAGCAACTGCACGGTCCAGAATAACCCTGTTTCGTCTTGCAATCAGGATAATTGCAAAAAGTAGGAATGTTTGGCTGTATTTTCTGTATTTGCAAATTTGTGTATTGTTAACTGAGCTGTGAAAGTAGAGAATTTCCCTTTCTGAGTGCATCTATATTTGGGAGCTGTGGTTTTCTAACAATCCCCCATTTCTAGTCAGCTCCATCCTTATAGCCGTTCAGTTCTTCCATGCTTTTCAGTGCTGACCTTACTCCCAGCATGTGTGATGTGATCCAACATGACATCGAGTATGTCTCCTCGACCATCGAATGGCTCTTAGTGCTGTGTGCCAGAAGAGGCCCAGCTCTCCGGTTCCCTCCGCTGTCCTACAGGGAACCAACCGATCGTCTCTTCTTTTCAAAGGGAGCTTAGGTTTTTCACTGTCGCAGCAAGAGTGTCCCTACAGAGCTGCTACTCAGCTACTCAGGTATGTGGAAAGGTGTGAATGAATGTCACTGTGGGAAACAAACACATGTTTCACCCCTCCACCCCCACCACCCCTCCCAAAAGCACTCAAATGACTGTGCACAGTTGCTTATGCTAGCTTTACCTGTCAGGATTTGTAGTAGAGCTTATGTTCTTTTAAGGACTTCAACGCAGTTTCTCTCTCTGTTGTTTCTACAGCATTATTTCACCACACCCCACACATTTCAGTGGTATTTGTTTTCACTGTTCAATCACTACTGGAAACATGATTTGTTCTAGACATACATACAAAAATTCTTCCTATTTCTTCCTGGTCTTACCTTTCAAAATAAAAGCCCCAGAATTATACTGTGTGACTGTTATACTGTTGGGATTGTAAAGAGAACTCTTACTAATATATACAGAAGTATGTCAAAGCAATTTATGGCAGACGCTAAGATTTATATATATATTTGTATCATTGTTTATAGTAGTTGTATCGTTAGTAGTTGCATAAAGTGACTGCAGATTTTTTTTAAATATATTAATTATATTATTAATTAAATTATTACCCCCCAAAAATGTAGAAATGTATACAATATGAGTTTTCTGACCTTTTGCTCCATGACAGCTAACAGAAGTTCCAGCCACTTCTGAACAAATGGATGTATATTTTTTCACATTAAGCATATTTTCTCCAACATATGTGGTCCATTTAGTAAATGGGCTGGTAGTTATATAGTGTCCTGTTATATAGTTCTTTTCTACTCTAACTGAGCACTCAAAGCACTTTTCACAACAAGCATCAGTCACCCAGTCACGCATTCAATCATATCTTTATTCAACACCTTTTAGCAATGTCTAACTTTGATGCACACACTTTCATGGATGCATTTAAGGGTTCAGTATTTTTCCCAAGGACATCCAAAATGGCGGAGCCCGGGAGTGATCCAACCTTCCAATAGGTGTGCGACGCAATCTGCCTTCGGAGTCACAGCCATTCCCTAAAAATGACCCTGAGACATTTATCAACATAAAATCTGGCTTGATTCACAAAAACAATTACATACACCAACGCAAAGAGAGAGGAGTGTGCTGCAACAGAAGAAATCAACTGTAGTAGAGTATGATGAAAAAAAAGCATATTTAAAGAAATGAGCAAAAATATATAGCCTACATGTCTATAGACCACCACGTATCTAACTAAGGGGTGCAGACGGGCCAGGGCAGGAGACCAGCTGCCACAGAGACATTGTACACCCTGGACAGGTCATTGCTCTATTGCAATTTTGGTGTCAATAATTAAGATATCAATATTAAATTATTACAGTTTTGCAGTATGGATTTGACAGTGACAGTTAGTAACGGGTTCTTGCTCTGAATTGAGATGGAACAATAGCTTAAAGGTGCATTAATTACACCTACTGTACCATTTGTAGTGCCTAATACTACAAGGTATGAGTAAAAAAAGGGGGGGGAAATATATGTTTTCAAACAAACAAACGAAAAAATATTGGGTTCTTTTAAAATTTGACCTAGTGATGTAATGTGTAGTATGACTCCTGTGAGAAGGGAGCACTGAAGGTCACCATGACACAGTATGCTTAGTCATGTCTAAAAGCACTGGTATGTATCCTAACCAGCATGATTATGGCCTCACCCACAGGATGTGAACTGTGTTAATGGAAATTGATGGTATCAGTGGCATTTCAAATGTGACTTGATGAGATGTCTGAAGTTACTGGGAGAAACACATTGATCACGTGAATATTGCTGACATGGATAATGTTTCACAAAGGCAGGAGCTTGGTGACCTTTAGGTCACCTTCATCCAAATGTCATTAAAGTCAAGTCCCAGCTTTAAATATTACCATAGGGAATTCCAACCAAGAGCCATGGAGGACCAGTGCCCCAGGGTTAATAACAGGTAAAGAACCATCAGGAAGGAGGGAAAACATTAGGCCAGGATACTTAAAATGTTAGTCTATGATAGTACTAGTTAAAATACAGATGCTAAATTGACGTTATGTGGGTGTTGGATGTGTTTTAGATGGTCCCCCGTGAGATTCATGGTGAGAAATGTTCTTTGCCAAAGGAAAGGTAGAGAGAAAATGCATTCCTACTTCTTTGCTCCATGATACACAGTTCAAAGGTGAGCTGCCAGCCTCCTCATCCCACTTTCTCATTATTTTAGAACAAACAACAGCCTCGCAATGTCAAAGCACAAAAATAAAACATCTTATCTCTTGCTTCCTTCACGTTTGTGCCATATAAAACCAATGATCTGCATGCATGCGATGCAAACACTCGTTTGGTCTTTCTCGGCAAATAAATGACACAGAATCAGCCGAGACCAAGCTCAGGCTTAATGCATATTTCCACCTGTTTATTTTTCAAATATACATTTCCTAAAGGCACACTTTCTATTTGTATTCTCACACAGAAGCATTATAAGAGAATGCAGCGAGTCTCATACATATAACCGCAATGTTTTGCTTTGCTAAGATAAAACCTTAAGTTATTTAAATGTAAATAAAGTGATGTCTTGTTATATTTGCAGTCATTCATAATTATTAAAAACAGCTCTTATCAGCAGATTACTGTGAAGGAGATAACGCTTGATAAGAACAAAAAAGCGGCATTAATGTATTTCATTAGCTTAATGTGCATTTCGCTTGACTGCATGCTGAAAGTATCTCAGCGTGACTCTTCAGTCCTCTCTCATTGACGGAACATGAAAGAGTGAACGTCAGGCTTCTTGAGACTACTTTGATAGAAAAATTATGCAGTAATGGACATCGTTCTCTTTGTCCAATGGAACAAAGTCAAAAAGAAACAGCGGAAAGAACAGAAAGCCGCCCATTTGGCAGACAGACAGTTTCTGCAGCTCCCAGCAACTCTCTGTGGACTCTGCCTCTGACAGTCAGGGATAAGTGGCCATTAAAATCCCATGATCACTTAATACACCTGTCATTAGCCATCAACTGTGCATTAACACTACAAGCCAGGACTTACCACAGAGGAAGAAATAGTCTTGCCCCAATTAAAAAAAAAAATCATCCTAAATTTGTCAGCATGTCTGTTTATTATTGTGCACTGTTAAGTGCACTCAGTAAAGTTAACTGATTTATCTGCAAAGTGACTATAAAAGTGATTATGTAATTCAGCTTAGATTATGTAATTCAAGTTATTTTGGGGTTTTTTCTATCATATGCAAACACAAAACTGTTTTTATTACAAAGAGGATGCTAAAAAAAATAGTTTAGCACTGATCTCATCATCTGCTACATCATGCATTAATTTAGATTGCACTGCTGTTTGTTAGTGGTCATTTTGAATTAATCTAATCTGCACTTTACCAAGTAAGACACTGGCCCTTTCCCAAAACCTAGGACACTTCCTATGTAGCATGCTTCTGAAGGCCGATGACGTCACAGTGACACGACGAAGGCTGTCCCAATTCCAAGGATGCTCCATTGGATGCTCCAAATGCGTCCTTCATTTCCCCGGATTTGAAGGATGGATCAGGTATATCCTGCGTGGCCCAACCTATCCCAGAATGCATAGCGCGGCCCAGCCCATTCCAGTTTCCACCAATGGCGGCAGCTATGGAGGCGGTACAAATGGCGCCGGAGGACAGCTACATTTGCAGATGCAAGTTTCTGGGTCACAAAATAAACTTCTAAGATATTTCCAGACGTGAATGTAGCTGTGTAAACTCCAAATATCTGCTCGAGTCATCAAGACATCACATATTTGCAAAAGTGCTCTGATGCTTTCGGAGATGGCTCACTAGAGCTGGCGAAACACCAGTGCATCGTTTTCAGACGCCCCCCCCCCACCCCCCCCCCCCACCCCCCCCACTCCCCCCCCCCCCCCCTTCTCCCCTCTCT
>VVHJ01001452.1:12462-25949 GCA_015107715.1 Tylochromis polylepis
AAAAAAAGGAAAAAAAGAGGGGGGGGGGGGAGAGAAAAGAAAAGAAAAGCTTCCAAATTACTACACAACTCTGTAAAAGCTCCTCTGCATGTGTTCCCACTGGATGCAGAAAGAATAATTTCTGTAGAAAACCCTGAAAAACAGTTTTCCTTTGTGCTTCGCGTGGTAATTTTTATATGGACAATAATGACTGAAATGATGGGGAAACTGTTCCAATAATCACCATTATATTTAGATGTCTGTCTATGAATCATATGTCTTGAACATCAGTGAGATCTTGGCTCAGCGTAGCCCGCTTTTGCTTTGCAAGACTGATGGATCGCTGTGGCTTGCACGTGTAAAACAGCCAAGATTTCTCATGTGGACTGCAATCATCCAGCTCTACAGTAGGCACGTTAGGGACAAAATAATCATTCACACTTCATCTTTATCTTGGCTCAGAAAACTTAGCCAAGAGCTTACAGATGGGCATCTCCTCCTGTTTGTGACTGACAGCAAAAAGGCAGCTCTCTACGACCAAATGGCCAGTGAGCAAACTTTTAAGCAAAACAAATTGTGAGCCAAAGCTTAAGGAAAAGGAAAAAGATAAAGTGAGTTTGAAAATTATTAAGCTCATTGTTTAATTCTTTTGGGGGTTTTTCCCCTCTAATCTAAATGGACCAGCACACAGCTACAGCAGATATATGAATTACTTCTTTATCAGTATTTTTGTTTTAAAACAAACTAAACCTCCATGCTGAGAAACCTAAACCCTCAATGAATAAGACAAATGGACAGGCTTCAGGAATAGTTATCCAGGCTTCTTGAAGGACATTCAAGGCTCATATTTGGATTTTGGCTGCCTCAGATTATCCCACAGTGGTTCAGTAATGCTTGGGGAGGCCAGTCCATGACTGATAGTGTTCCATTGTGTGTTTTTATATCAACATACAGTATGCTTTTACTGTATTGATAGTGTGTTTGGAATTATTGTCATGCTCAAAAATTAAGCCACTACCAAGGAGACACTTTCCAGATGCTATTTCATGTTGGATCAAAATCTGACTGTGTTTTTCTGTGTTCATAACTCCATGAATTTTGACAAGATCTTCAACAGCACTCCAAACCATGACAGTACACTGGAGTCTCCAGTGTGCGTTACAGATGGCTGTAGACACTCAGTGTTGTACCTCTCTCCTGACCTCCTCTGTACATACTCACAACAATTTGAACCAAAAATCTCAAATTTGGATTCATCACTCCATAAAATCTGTTGCCACTGAGCTTCAGTCCAATTCTTGTGCAATTTGGTATACCTCAGTCAAGAATGGCTTTTTGACAGCACCATTCCACTGAGAGCATTTCTGATGAGGCTTCACTGGACAGTAGATGGATCGGATGCATCTCTCAGGTTGTGTGACAGGTTTTTGCTGTATTTGGAGGGATGGAGGGAACTCCATTTCTTAAGGACATGACATTCAGTGAATGTTCATTGTTTGTTTTTTATATTTTTGTTTTAAGTCAAACTAAATCTCCAGATAGATAGATAGATAGAGTATTTATAGTATATGATTAAGCTCTGTGAGCCTTTTTTTCTTTTCTTTTTTTTAAGACTGTCACCTACGGTACTGTGTATTGGTGTGAACTGAGTCTGATTTTAGTTCTCTAATTTATGGGCAGCAAACTAGACAAGAAATAATCTTGATTTGAAAATAAGGGGTCTGGAAGGATGTGTTGTTCTTTACGCGCACACGTGTATGTGTGCATAATCTCTGTAACTTCAGGGAAGAAGGTTGTGACTGAACACCAAATGTGACTGGCTTCATGCTGCAGTCAGTGCATGTCTCAGTGCCTTTGTGAGAAGTCTAAAAGTCTTTTGGCCATGAAATACAATAATAAAGTTTGCTTTAGACAGTTTTGGGGGACAACACGAGTTATTTGCTCAGACAGACAAAAAGAGAGAGGGAGGGACTGTTGCACACAGACAAGATGGAGGAAGAAGGAGCAGAAAAGCGAGCAAGAGACAGATGGGGGACAAAGCTAAATGGATCCAACACATCCCCACTGATTCTGACAAATGGCAGAGTGACAGAGTGAGACGACTGCAAGACACACACGCTCTCTGTCACGACTACAGGCATCAACAGTCGCGTGTCACAGTGGCAGTGGTTAGAATCCAAATAAGTTCAGCCAGAAAAAATAAAACCGATTCAAGTAGCAAATAATTGAGAGCAGTCTGAGTCACACACATATATACCAACACATACACAAACACCACCCACCTCTTTTACCCTTTCACTGCAGGCTTGCAGACATAAGGGAAGTATGCCTGTCACAGCATACTAAGCCAACAGCTAGAAGCGACAGTCTGACTGAGTGGTTTGGCAGCACTTCAAATGCTGTTATTGATCTGTCTAGAAGTCAAGTTATATTGAGAAATGCAAACGACTTGACTAGTTAACATCAAATGCTACTGCTGAGCACATGCTACTACTGTATGATGTATGATAGACATATGATGACTACAAAGTGAACAAAACAGTAGGCATCTTCAGATGTTTTTCTGTTTTTTTCTTTCATTGCTGATGTCGGTGATAAAACCTCAGCCCTTGACAGGTCTGTTCATTTTATTCACTTTACACTAGAATATATATATGTTGAAGGTAAAAAAAAGAAAGAAAGAAAGAAAACAACCATATAATCCTAAAACAAAAAAGTTCAAAAAGACAATATGATGTAAGATTACTTACACACAAATTAAAGTATTCAATAGAGTCTGACTATATTAGATCACATATAGATTATATTTAGTTAGTTAGTTACAAAGAAATAAATGTTTAAAATCGGTCTTTATCAGTAAAAAACTTTAAACCTTTTAATTCAGTTAAAAGTCTAAAATTTATGTCCTTCATATTTTCCAGTTGTGTCCAGTGGGCCAGATTAGAGTCTTTGGCGGGCTGATTTTGGTCCCCAGGCCTTATGTTTGACACCCCTGATCTAGAGTTTGTTTCAGTGGGTTTAAAATGTGAACAAACATCACCAGATAATACAGTATAATCACCAGTTAAACTAGAACACCTGTAGCAGACCTGCAGATTATATTAACACAAACAGGAATTCAGTTGAATTCAGTTTTATTTACGTGTATATGCCATTTCAGTTAACTCCTGGCATTTTATCACATAGTAAACATTGTATATCCCTATCAGATGACTTTCTCACATCAGATCTATTGCCAACTGTAGGAAGGATGAACTTCCTTTTAAAAGGAAGTGGCCTTCATCTGAACCAGGCTCAGGGAGGGTCAGCCAGGCTGGCAGTGAGGTGAAAGAGAATCACATAATGAGGAGTATGGACACTTCATTTTTTTAGATACTATGTTCCTAATTTTGGCACATATGAAAAAAATCAGCTCCAGAGATTTGTCTAATGTGTGAAATGAAGGACATACTGTAACGGCGGTCAAGTGAGGAAGGAGTGGCTAGCAGGTCCAGCGGGCATGTGGTGTGGAGGTTAGCTGGACAACTCGGAGGCCAGTCAGTTAGATAGAACAACAGACGTTAACAGAACAAGACCATGCAAGCCAGGTCTCCACGTCTCTACCCTATTCGTACATACATGTGCCAGGGTACAATGGTGCGGTCTCTCTAAAAAGATGCACGGAGAGCAGCATGCTCGGCTGTAATGGCTGTTGCTGCACTCACACTAGGAGACTCTCCAACTACTACAATAATAGCACGACACCCCCGTTAGCGGTGCTATGCCATAATAAGGGTTGTTACAATACCCTGGCCAAAAATTTGTCTAACATTCTTCACAGCATTATTCGAGACTAAGGGAATGCTAAATAAAATCAACGTAGTTTTGCCTGAAGCTATAAGTAAAGTTTATAAAGTAGGCTTTATATCTTTAAGACATGCTCATACTTTAACTAACTGATTTGTGCCATCTGGGTTAATAGATAAATATACCTGGGTGGAAAAGTATGCATTGGGTTTTTTTGTTTGTTTGTTTGCTTGTTTTTTTAAAAATATTGCCTAATGGAGGTTTATATTTTTCCAGGCTTCTCAGCAGTTCTGTCAGTCAGATCAGTTTGTTCCTGGCCTAATTTCATAAAAGCATGGGTGCATTGTGTTCTTGGCAACCTCTAAACTCTTTTGTCTCTTACAAGTTGGGCTGCTATTGTTTCTTTTTGTTTTGACTGGTAGATAAAGTGCGATGGCCTAGAAAGTTGTTTTCGTGACTCCTGATCAGCGACTCACAGGTTTGTGAAGTGGGAGGCATCAGTGAATAAAACTGCCGGATTAGTTTAGCTGCCTGTGCGTGTGTTCTTGTTGCTTTTCCATTCATCTTCTTAACTGTTTGTTCAGTTCAGGATCACAAGGGGGCTGGAGCCTGTCCTAGCATTCAGGGGTACACCGTGGACAGATCGGCAATCTGTTGCAGGGCTAATACATAGAAAACCATTCACGCTCACACCTAATATCAATTTAGAAACAAGATTAATGTCTTCGATCTATGGGAGGAAGTAGAAGTATTACCCAGGACCTTCTTGCTCTGAGTGCTGGGTTGTCTCAAGTTCCTTTTCACTTGAGTATTTGACTTGCGTGTGGGTATAATACCATATGCTCTTGGTCTGAAGTATTTCCACACCCTTCAGTGGTCATTACCTACAATAAGGCGTGAGGAATTTTGATCACATGGCGTTTGTGAATGTGTATTTGGCCTGCAGCATCTTTCCAACAACTGTGACATTGACCGTATACCTGCACGGAGGTTTTCAGTG
Source organism: Tylochromis polylepis (assembly GCA_015107715.1). Classification (NCBI taxonomy): domain Eukaryota; kingdom Metazoa; phylum Chordata; class Actinopteri; order Cichliformes; family Cichlidae; genus Tylochromis; species Tylochromis polylepis. The sequence continues at coordinate 17,228 of VVHJ01001452.1, forward strand.
CTAAGAAGGGAATCTACTACAAATTACCAGAAGGAGGAAGTCACTTCAAACAATCAGAACTGGTAAAGACAGTACAACATATGCACACATGTATTATGTATTAATGAAGTGTATTATGATTGCAAAGAAAAAGGAGAGTCTTGGTTACCTGTAGGCCATCAGTGCATGTAATGCAGGCCAGTCATTTACATTTTTTTTTAGTTTCACCAACTGCTGTTTGCTTTCACACAGATTATTATCCCATATTTGATTTTTTTGCACTTTCCACTGCACTTTAGACAGCTGGAACTAAAGATTATTGATTTACATTGAAACTGCTCAAATTCTAAACATCTTAACTCAAAATCTGCTTAACAGCATTTTCCCAGGCTTTTAACCTCATCTCACAGTTGTTTGCTCCAGTTTAACAGAGACATACACAAAACACAGAACAGAACAAGACCTGGATACAGAACATTTGCAGAACAAGCTAATATATTAATATGAACACTAAATTAAGTCTGTGTAAGACAGTGTTGTGGGGGCGTATTTAACTTTAAAGGGAAAAAAAACAAAAGTGAAAACAAAAACGTGTTCTTTCCCCAAACCGATAGCTTCAAAACAACATGGGATCAGCATGGTAAGATTGGTCAGATCAGATTATTATTATTTTATTTTTATTCATCGTGGCTGGTATTTAATGTGGCTCTTTGGATTGGTAAATCTGTGCTTTGAAGCAGAATTTTATATTATCCAGGTAACTTCAAGGTTAATCCTGGCTTTTCTGTAGTGCAAAGTATAAACAGAAAGCCACGATGCCCCACAAAGTGTGAAGGTAATGTATGGCAGTATATGCGTCAAACCTGATCTGCTACAGAGCAGGTTACGTTCTAGATCAGCGATCAACAGGTAAAAATCACGGCCTACTCACTAATAAATTCTCCAGAAAATAGCGTCACCATTCCTAGAAGATTCTTCAGACCTCCGTGCACACATGGTTGGATTAACACTTTTGCAGACTATGTCTTTCCTTGATAATCATCAGTAATAAACACATTGTTAAATGCAACTTTACTACTTAGCTTTTCCCTAGTGGCTGCGAACAACAATTTTATCGCTCTGTAAGCATTAATTTATGATCCTAAAACAGAGCTATCTGTACTTGCTGAGCTCCTATCAAATTTATACTCAGTCTAAGCCTGCGTTTGACTTCTGTTTTTAGATTTATTCATTTCCTCTCAGCTAATGAAACACCACACAGTCTGCAGTTGAAAGAATAAAAAATAAAACAGTATTTTAAACACTGACTTAATTAAATGCTTTATGATAATCCATCAGATTCTCTTATGTCTGTAAATGTACACAGTCAGCATTTTTGCCAGCTTTCCTTCAGTTTAAACTTTTTTAATATAGTAGATTTTGTCCAGTGTTACTGGCCAAAGCATTTAAAGACCTCACTCATTCACACAGTGCTTTTAATCCTAAGCTACTGTACAGTGCTTTTCCTCTCACACATACTCTTTCGATCTGTATTGTGTTTAACATCTTCATATTTTTCTATTATTGTTTTATCATCCTTTTTGATTCACTCTCTCTGTTGCCAGTAGATATAATAACTGTGATTTGTCAGAAGATGCCAATGTGAAGAAGAAACCCTGGTTAACTTCATAACCATTTTTGTGATCGGCAGTTTTAGGGTAAGTGAATCCAAATAATTCAGTTATACCCTGGATATGTTGAACGTCCTTCATTGGTAGGACCCAGATCTTACAGGTGACACTGTCCAAAACATCCCCCTGACACTTCAGGAGGGAGCTTATCTGTAAAAGGGTCAGCAGTCTAGAGACTTTCATGTATGTGGAGTTGAGAGGATGGAGTGAGTGAATGAATAAATTAATTCATGAAAAACTTTTGCCCTATGATAGCTTGGGATAGGCTCCAGCCACCCTGTGACCCTGAATTGGATAAATAGAAGAAAACAGATGGATGGAATGGAAGTCATTTACATTTTTTAAAAAGACACATTTGCTAGAGGTTAATGTTCAGATATGTTAGACTACTCTTTATAAGCTGGCTATCATGTTAATCGTTAATATTTTTGTGCAAATACTGCAGAAAAATTAGAGAGAGAAATTCAACAAGAATGTCAAGAACCATAGTTTTACTTTTACATCGTATGTTAATCATGTTAATAAGTCTGATGTAACTGTAATCCATATTTTCCTAATAGCTTAATCGACCTAGTGTTGCGTCAGACAGTTTGCATCCTGGACGGCTCACCAGTCCATCACAGAGCCAACACAGAGAGACAGACAGCCATTCATGCCCACATGCATACCTACAGACCATTTCCGCACACAGAAATGCATACGTGGGAGGAAAGTGGAGTACCTAAAAGAAACCCACGCAGTCTAAGAGAGAAGGCTGCACAGAAAGGCCGCCAGCCAACAGGAATGAACATTCTTGCTGTCAGGAAATGGCATTGACCACCACAAACCACATGCACACACACACACACAAAGAAGAATTAATCAGAATACAAGTGAAGTGTCTTAGATTTATGTGCTTTGGCACATGGCTAAGAAAACGAACAAAACATATTTAAGGGGTTATCAGTTGTCAATATTAGCTGATGATTCATTTTCAGCTTTTCGGCAGATCAGTCATCTAAATTTTTTGAACTGAATATCAAACACCAGAAAGGCTTATTTCACAGCCTCCAGAGGATTCAGCAGCAGCAGCCGCAGCCGCACAGATACACATCCTGTCAATTATGTGAGCTCTTTGGACTTCAAAGCTCTGTTAATCAGTAGCCTGTTTACTGATGTGCTGACCTCCTGTCCTATCAATTACAGCAAGTTAGTATCAGAACTGCTGTCTTCTGTGTGTGTGTGCGTGTGTGTGTGTACTCCTCAACCAGTCAAAACATTACCAACACTAATTGAGTGAGTCCAGAAATGAGGAGCATGCACAGGTCCTCCCTAAGGGGTAAACAGTAAAAGCCTACATTCCCCCCCAAAAAACACACACACGTATGCAGACAAACTTGTGCTAATGTAATTGATTTTCTAAACACTTCCATACTTTACGGTCACTGCCAAATGAAAACTTACTCAGATAGGTTGGAGGCTGATGTCAAATGAGGTAGAATTACTTCTGTCTGCACCCACTGCCATGCACAACTCTTTAAAAGTCCACTCAAATGTTGTTGCTGGAAAAGTTTTTCCTCAGTCAATCTTCGCGAGCGATGGCCCCTAAGATTCTTTATTCATTGCTTTGTTGTATGTTCTACTTTCAGTCTTTGATTTTATTCATTCTTTTCTTTAGAGATTTGTGCAGCACAGCCTACCCAGCCTGAGAGAGGGAACCTAGGTCTCTGAGATTTATTGCTTTATTGAGATGCACTTTTTAATGGAAGCAGAATCCATCACTCATTCTCACAGCTCAAGTGCATCCCAGTCTTTCTTCAGATACAACTGACTTTGCACCACTAATAATAGAAGATGGAATGAAAACATAAAACAGTAACAGATTCCACCAATTTTTTTTCCTCGCCAATTTTAATTATGTTAAATATTAACAATAAGGACACCGTGGACAAAAAATAGTTCTCATATGAAGAAAGAAACATGGGGGGGGATACTTTGGGTAAACATATACAGCAAAGCATACTGACCACCAGTTAGTCCTTTAAAAGAAGTTCCTGTCAAAGAGATAAAATTCCTAAACTTTAAAGAAGGATCAAACAAACACTGAAGAGTTTCTTTTTCTTCTTCCACATCCGTGTGGGTGGATTATTTCTAATAAATTGGTGGACTAACTGGTCAGGGGTTCACAGCACGAGTCTACCCGAGGGTTTTGTACACTTAAGACATACATGTGGACCTGAAGAGGAAAAAGCAGTTTTAACAGATTATCATTGTTCACTTTCTCGAGCAAAAGGCTGAAGCAGGGAGAGAAAAGGTAGAATGGCCTTCACACTTATTAAAATTGTCACATTTGCTTTCTGGTGTGTAACTAATAGTTACCTCTAATTACCTCTTGTTAATGTAAAAACAAAAAAATAATTCAGTTTTTGTGATGTTTTAATCGTCTGTGTGACAGCAAACAACATATTTGACCTCTGCTATCAATTAATAATAATATGAGAACACAAACTGTTCATGACAAATCACTAATTTATGTACAATTATTCATTCAAAAAGAAAAAAACAAAACATGATTTAAATACAATAAGCACATTGAAGAGCTAGGACAGCATAAAAATTCTTTAATTCAATAAAATTCTAACAAGGACATTTTTGTTATTACTGTAATGTCCGTTGTGGTTATTATCTTCACTAATATCTTTATTTATTAGTGCCAAGACACTTCTTATGAAACTGCTCCTATGGCGATAAACAAATAAATAAGGCAAAAATACCCAAAACAAAACAAAAAATTACTCCACAACATATGTTTGTAGTGTCTTAAATCCACAGCATGCTGCTAGGTGAAAACTAAGAGCTGAGGTTTTACAAGGTACCACTTTTGCCGATTCTGGTTTCCTAACAGTTTATTCTTTTAATCTGAAAGGGCAAAATGTCTTCACATAAGACCAGCCCATGCCAAATTTCAACTGCCGTCTTATGTTTTCGGGTATTGACAAGTGAAAGTCAACAGCAGTGTACCTCTGTGGTAAGTTTTAAATTCAAACACAGTGGAAATGAGCGCAGCTGTGTACGAACACAGTGAAAAAAATAACACCTGAGTGGGCAGTGGAAACGGGGTTAAACACTCTCCTAAGACGTTTCACATGCCATCAGCTAAATTATGATGCATGCATAGATGAGAGATGTAAATAGAATTTCTTAAGAGGTTAGCCAGCGACAAAACATTGTTCCCCTCCACCTGTAAACAAACTGAGCAGGGAGTGTTTAGATCGCATTACAGCTGCGGTTTTTCAGTCCCAAGTCCTCAGGAGCCATATTACTGCCGCCTGTCTATCCTACCAGGTAGTTAATTGCATTTACCATGTGTAAAATTACTTCCCAACTAGAAAACTGGAATGAAAATCGGCAGTGCCGCGGGTCCCAAAGCTCAGGACTGAACGCCACTGCAACAGAGTCTGTCACAGACACACTGTATGACAATACAAGCTGGGTTAGAGGAGCGAGCTAGAGTGGAGAGACCAGGGGTGCGACAGAGGAGGAAACACAGAAGGATGAAAGGAATAGGGAAATAAAAGCAGCTACAGCTCACATGCTTAGCGAGAGGGACAGAGGAGAATAAGCAGACTGCATACATGACAAAATAAGAAAACATGTCGAAAGTTGGGGAAAAAAGGAGAAGAAAAAAAACAGACTGGACGGAGAGTTGTAGTTTCCATAGTTGGGAACAGAGCTGCCATCCTTTAGGCTTTTCTTCACCTCTACCAGGCCCTTGACTCATGAGGTGTACATTACAACACACACATGATTTATACAACTACCCTACAGCCTGGTGCTGGGACAGGAACAGACAAGGTCAAGAACTTTTCTGAAATCTGGAGATGCCGGGAGCGGTGAACTACTCGTCTGCACTCGGCAGAGGTGCGGGCTTCCACCGCCCAGCTAACATTAGAATATCTGTATACTCCAAACCTGTTGGGAGTGGCAGGACTGTTTGATAAGTCTTGCTGGCAGAGCAAATATATGCACCAGTGGCAGACTGAACAGGTTGTTATGCAGTGTAGTTGTAAAAAGTTTCATCACTTATTAAAAGTTACATGTCTTGTCCCCAAACTGTGAATAATGTATGACTCAGCAGGTCAAGGAGGTTTCAAATTTCAAAACAAAAGGTGTGTGTCCCACTGTTCAAAACAGCAAAACTGCTGTTATACCAAAAAAAATGCCATCTCATTAGGTCAGTTCTTTAAAGTGTAACCAACATAACTGAGATCAGGAAGATCTAACAAGGCTAACATATGAGGACTGGGTATCAGAGGGAAAACTCGGTGCTCATGCTTCTGACAAATGGGAGAGTTTGTAAAACTGATTTTTGTTTCTTTCCTTTCTTTACTCGATCAAGTATATAGGTTTCTACACCACATTTGTTCTATTATCTGCTTCTCTAAAAAATAATCAGACTGATTGATTCCATCAGTGATGTAGTTTTTGGAAACAGTTTTTTTTCCTCCTGAATCCCAAAAACTGACATATATCTCGCCTAGCAGCAAAGCACCAGTAAGTTTAACACCCAGCCCTGAAGAAGACTTGAAGGGTTTCATTCCAAAACACCTTTTTTTCCCCCTCATTTTTTGAAGAAATGCATCAAACTGCTTGTGCCAAATTGAAAAACCGTGCTCCGCTCGAAGACCTCGCTGGGATTTTGCGAACTTTATATAGGTGTCATATTGTTCATGTCGCAGGTATCTCGTTTTTAAATGAAACCCTTCATTTCAGCTTTTGCACTCTACTAATCTAACATTGTAGGTACATGTTGATTCTTGTATATAATGCAAGTAATATTGCAGCATGGTATTTCCACAAAAACAACAGTTGTCCAGATTGAAGCACAGAATAAATCGAATTATTTACGTGAGCAGAAGGAGGGACGTTTCTTTCTATACAAACCCTAACCCTTATTGGTTATGATTCCCTTCTTTAAACACTGACATCAATCTCGACACCAAGAAATTGTTATGAAAAGACTTTAAAAAGTCACCCCAATCCCATTTTTGTTGCAGTGCAAAATGCTCACCTGTATCGTTTCGTAAATCTTAGAAAGCATGCAGCAAAAGGATCGTATTTGTTCGTCTAAACATGTTTCTTAATCTGGACCTTAAGTGGACATCAAGCAATGAGGATTTGATCTGATGCAGGATTTGGCAATGTGAGAATATATATATCCTTAGAAGCACAATTCATGGCAAGTCCCATAGCTCCTTAAGCAGCAGATGGTTTTCACTATTAAAAAAAAAAAAGGTTAGATAAATGGATAAAAAATACAATCTCAACAATGCACACATCTCATCTCTGTTCGCTTTCACCACCCTGTTATGTGTGCAGATAGTGAAGCGGAGATATCACAGATGATGTCTCTGTGTCGGGAGTGTGTATTTTAATGTGTGCATGACAAGATTTGCGTATGTGTGCACGGATTTGAGGTTGTGAGTTTGTGTGCACTTTGTGTGTCTGTGGGCGTAAGCACATCTAAACTGTCAGCATGACACAACGTGGGAGGTCTGACAGACGGGTGAGTGCCTTTTTCATACTCACAGCTAGATGTGTGTGTGTGTGTGTGTGTGTGTGTGTGTGCGCACTTGTAGCTAAGTGTTTTTTATCAGAGCAGATTTATGAACAAAATGTCAGCAAAGGGGTCGTCTGGATTGCAAAGAGAGACAAATGTGATTGTAAGCGCGCACGGTTCATGATTCAGGGCGATACTGAGGCAGTGAAACATGGACAACTTGTACTGAAGGAGCAGCAGTTTTGCTTTTAAGTCGCTATGTTGTCACTTAAGTTGATGATATGGCTGCTTATAGGTGGAATAGTGTGACTGTGTGCTCTCAACTGTCTCTCTGTGTCAGAGCTTGCAGTTCGGCAGTATGTAGGGAATGTTGGAGGAAGACATTTTTGCGACTGTAGCTGTGCAGGGACAGCGGGCCTCGAGGTGGTTGTCCCAAACGGCCAGTAAACGTGGAGGATGAGGAGGAAGAAGAGGAAGCGGAGGAAGGAGTAGGAGGCAGAGGGTAGACTTGCTCAGACGACGAGATGCTAGCAGAGGGGCTCCCTCTGCTCGCAAGACTGTGGAGACTTGAAGAAGCACTGGCCCCGACTGCACGAGGGATCTGGCTGGGGGGATGGTGATCTCCTCCTCCTCCTGCTCCTCCTCCTCTCCTCACTCCACCTGGCAGACTTGCTCCTCCTCCTCCTGGAGTTAAGGACTCGGCAGAAGAAGAGGATACCCCCTCCAGTAGCTTGGAGGACAGTGATGTAACTGGAGAATGATTACCAGCCACCGAATTGGACACTGGGCATTGATTCTGACTAAGGCCCGGGTGTGAAACTTGGAGTTGGGCCGGTGTGGTAGACAAGCTTTGGGCTGACGCTGCAGAAGTGGCAGAGGACAGGTTGGAGGAGCCTGGAGCCAGGTTTAGAACAGGGTTACGGGCCACCGACTGTGCCAAGACCCCTTGGTAATGGCGCTCCTCCCTGGCAGTGTGCCGCTCAGAAGCAGAAGGCCGGCTATGCGGAGGTGGATAGTGTTGGGGGAAGTGCTGGTTAGAGAGGTCCCCTACGAGTGCACCCCGCCCCACCCTTCGGTCCCTTGGGGCCAGACTGGTGCTGCTGCTGTTGCCGAGTCCTGACCACCGGCCTGGATGATTGGTCTGAGAGAGAAGCAGAAAAAAAAGATTAGGGCAGAAGTTAAACAGACTTTTAAAAATTATTTACTGAGCATGTCTCGAGTGCAAAGGAGAGGCAGCGAAGAAAAACACAGACAGACAGAGACAAATAGTGAGTCAGGGAGAGTGCTGCTGTGTGTTCAGTATAGATTGTTAATTGGGTGACATTTGGCGAATGATGTCTTTGGGTTCCTGCAGCTTCATCTAATTGTTTCTAAACGAACCGGAACCCTGCTCACTAAAGAAACTGAAGAACAGACTCACAAATGCCACTGAGAGACACGCACACATTAGCACACAAACAGGACGAGGTAACGTGTGAATGCATGGAGATATCCACACGAGGTATGTGCAAACCCCCACTCATGAAGCAATGTG
>VVHJ01001453.1:0-10792 GCA_015107715.1 Tylochromis polylepis
TTTGTAATGTATTTTTTTTTTTTAAAAAGAGAGTTTGGTATACTTAACAGCGGTTCACTATACATTCCTTTTCTTGTTGTCTAGCAGGGACAGCTTGTCTAGTTGCAAAAAAATATATACAAATACAACATTAAATTTATTTTGTAAATTATGGTTACTGCATACAGTTCACTTAAAAATATAATAGCTTTACATTAAAAATACATATACACTCATATTCAGTTATAAGTATTTTATATTTTGCATCAATTGACTTCCATTGTGCCCATCTCTTAGCTACATAAATATGAAGTTATCGAGGTATACTAAAAGGTATACTAAAAAGACAGCATGTAAAGCTTTAAACCACAGTATTATTTCAGCAGCATGACATGTCATTAGAAAGACACAACTGCAAACACTGAAAAATTATGTGACAAATGAACAAAAGACACCTGAGTCTATAAGTCTATAAGCAAAAACATTATTTTAAAAGCCAGTTATGATTAGAATTTCTCACCATATTGGCAATGAAGACTTAAATAAATCTTTTCAGCTACCAGAGCCTTCGTGTTATCATGCAGAGTCTGTTTGAAAATGACTACAAGCATTTCATAACCTTTGTAGGACACGTTTTAAGCCTATGTTGGATTTTGTCCCAGTTTACTGTATAATAATAACTCCTAAACCACAGGGACCATGAGGAAAAACAAGGTGCTGGCACATTGTGATGAGCTACTCAGAAAGTATAGCTGGCAGTATTGTTGTAATGACAGATTTAGACCTTTATTTATTTATTTATTTTACTGAGCTACTATAGTCTCATTTGGGGGAGGCTGTGAAATTCTGCAAAACTGTTATTTTCATTTCAGGCATCTGATGGATAAAAATGTCCTGCTAGACACGGCATGCCCACCATGGAGTTTCACACACTACATCTAAAGAAAAAAAATTAATTTAACAACTTAGGGTTTTAGTACCTCACAGCAAACAGATTTGAGCTCACTGATGAATTTTCAAGTCAATTTAGTTTTATTTATATAGTATCAATTCAGAACAACAAGAAGCTGGCAAGGTGCTTTATTGTAAGGTAAAGACCCTACAAAATTAGAAAGAAATCCCAACAATTACATGGCATACTATAAGCAAGCACTTTGTGACAGTGGGATGGAAAAACTCCCTTTTAACAGGAAGAAACCTCTGGCAAACCAGGCTCGGGGGTAGGGGGGAAGCCATCTGCTGTTACTGGTTGGGAGTGAGGGGAAGGAGAAGAGAGCAGAGACAAAACAAAAGGCAAACTATAGAAGAGAACAAGAGAGTTTAATAATTACTAATTACTGAATATAGTACTAGTGTATAAATGCACAGAGTGAAAAGAGATGAGTGAAGAAGAAACTCTCGGTGCATCATGAGATGTTCCCCAACAGCGTAAGCCTTTTGCAGCATAACCAAGGGATGGTTCTGAGTCACTTGATCCAGTCCTAACTATAAGCTTTATCAAAAGGAAAGTTTTAAGCCAAATCTCAAAAGTAGAGAGGGTGTCTGTCTCCCGAATCCAAACTGGGAGATGATTCCAAAGAAGAGGGGCCTGAAAGCTGATGGCTCTGCCTTCTATTCTACTTTTAAAAACTCTAGGAACCACAAGTAAGCCTGCAGTCAGAGAGCAAAGTGCCCTTTTAGGATAACAGGGTGCTATGAGGTCTTAAAATATGACGATGCTTACAACATATAACAGAAAAAGCAAGGATAAGCTATGATGAATGAGGATTTTACAATGTTAGAAGCTGCTTCAACAGCTAATCAGTACTGTGTATAAAAAAGACAAAGAAACAAGATGATAAATGAAGTAAAAAAGCATTGAGCTCACTTCGGCTTTGCGGTGCCAGATTTAGTTGAATATTTGTCATCTTATATTACATGTTAATCAGGTGAAGGTGTGAACACCGCATCGCAGGACCAATACTGCACATTAACTCCTGCCTTTGCTTGTGTGAAATACAACTCCCTTCTCCCACTCAATATAAACACATAGACCTAATTACATCAATACCATTAGACTTAGTGCAGGTCAGGGCATAGCACATAGCATTTGTAATTTGATGCAGTTACAAATACAGATGAAATGACAGGAGAAGCAATGTGCACATCCAAGAGAGAAAAAATGACCCAGACACTTTTTTTGCTACTGAGAAATAGGACATAGGGTTGAATCTTTTGAAAGTAGTTGGTGTGTAGTCATGGAGCCCTCTTGAACACTATACTACCAAAACTATTAAGCTATAGAGTTTTATATGATGTGGGCCCACCCTTTGCAGCTATAACAGCTTCAACACTTATGGGAAGGCTTTCCACAAGGTTTAGGAGTGTGTTTATGGGAATTTGTGACAATTCTTCCAGAAGCACATTTGTGAGGTCAGTCAGTGATGTTGGACAAGAAGGCTTGGCTCACAGTCTCCGCTTTAATTCATCTCAAAGGTGTTCTATGAGGTTGATGTCAGGACTCTGTGCAGGCCAGTCAAGCTCTTCCACACCTTTATAGACCGTGGTTTGGGCAATGGTGCACACTCATGTTGGATCAGGTAGGGGCCATCTCCAAAATGTTCCCACAAAGTTGGGAGGATGAAATTGTCCAAAATGTCTTGGTATACTGAGCATCGAGAGTTCCTCTCACTGGAACTAAGGGGCTGAGCCCAACTCCTGAAAAACAACTCCACACAATAATTCCTCCTCCACCAAACCTTACACTTGGCACAATGCAGTAAGACGAGTACCGTTCTCCTGGCAACCACCAAACCCAGACTCGTCCATTGGATTGCCAAATGGGGAAGAGTGATTTGTTACTCCAGAGAACACATCTCCACTGCTCTAGAGTCCAGTGATGGTGTGCTTTTCACCACTGCATGCAATGGTTTGCATTGTACTTGGTGATGTAAGGTTTGGATGCAGCTGCTCAGCCATGGAAACCCCTTCAATGAAGCTCTCTCAAACTGTTCTTGAGCTAATCTGAAGACCACATCAAGTTTGGATGTCTGTAGCAACTGACTCTGTAGAAAGTTCTTGACCTCTGCGCACTATGTGCTTCCTTATTTAGTATCGATATTTATGTGCCTCAGTATTTAATAGCGAGGAAATGTCATAACTATCATGGTACCTTGCTGGAATTTACTGAGCTCCTGAGAGCAACCCATTCTTTCCCAAATGTTTGTTAAAGCCGTCTGCATACCTAGGTGCATCACTTCCTGTCGTCATGGAAGTGATTGGAACACCTGAATTCAATGATCTGAATGGTGAGGAAATACTTTTAGTAATAGTTTATGAAAAGCAGAAACCTGAAGGTAACTTGGAGAGTTGTTAACAATAGTAGTGCTGTAGTAGTCAAAAAGTTAAGAGTAGACATATGCAAATAAATTCATTTTGGTAATTAAATTTATTTTCATTGATTTTTGTATTTCCATGGATATAACATTTATTGACGCTACTGGAGTATTTTTGTGTTTATTTCTCTATTTCACTGAGGTTTAGGGCATGCAGTTGTTGCATTTTGTTTTCATTTTGTCCCTCTCTCTTTCTCTCAGTCTCCACTGCTGTTGTTCCCTCTCAAAAAAGGTACATGTGAACAAATGCAGACAAGAACTACAACCACAGATACTAAGCACAGTATCTGCGGTTGTTTTCTGACAGAGTGGTTTAGGGGTAGGCAGAGGTGGATGACACGCTGCAAAGGTAACCTCTAGATAGGATCCCACGATGTCTGGGATGCAAAGACGGCTCTGTGGGCTGCCAAGATGTTCACACGCACACCCCAACTGAAACACCTTCCCAACTGCCTTGAGGCGTTTTAATTATGCTCTCAGCCATCGTAATATTCTGTCTGTGTGTATGTGTGTTGGTGGTGCGTAGGGGGGTTCAGAAGCACAGTTGGATTTAAAATAGTCCCTGTTGTCTCCTATTGTCTCTCATGCGTTGATGTTTCTGGTAGTGAGTAGTTAGTAATTAGCACACCCACTCAATTTGGTACATCTTCTCCTCTTTGTCATTCTCCCTTCCATTTTCTTGTTCCAGATTAACAGCCAGCACCTGCCTTTCCTTTGTTTCTATCCTCCCTACACTGCTTTTTTTCCTTGATCTAGCGGTAGAAGCAGGGTTAGAGCATCAAATAAAAAGCCCAAATATGTCTACTTCCATCTGTATTATTCTTTCTTTTCATGCCTCTATTTCTCAGCCTCTTGCCCTTTCTCCCTCTTTTTAAAGTAGCATTTGCCTTTTCTCATAATAGTAGAGCAGTGCGTTCTGCTTGCAGAGAGAGCCGTGTAATTTATCAACACGGGGGAAATTACCGCCTATTGTTGTTGGCGAATGAACAGGGTCGGCGGAGTAAAATAGGTTTAAACACACAAATGAATCATCAAGCCAAAAACCTTATAACTCTTTCCTCCTCTGGATTTCTATTTCATTTGGCCCTGTCCCTTTCTTTCAGTCTCCACTGCTGTTGTTCCCTCTCTTCATTTCATTTCTTTCCCTCAAGCCTGATGTCTATTTTCAGTCTTGGTTTGTTTCGTTTCACGTAGGGAGCTGCACCCTGACCTTTTGCAGCCTTTGCTATTATTGGTTGTTATGCTGGATTCAGGATTTTTCAGCTTACTGTAAACTCTCTCTCAACGTTGGCCTCAAATGCAGAGAGAACGAGAACCTTCATACAAGCCATTAGGCAGGATTTATGTTCAGTCCAAATCACACAGCATATCGTTGGATACTGCACGCACTGATTTTGTTATTTTCTAAAAAAGATGAGCCTATGATGAAACAAACTTCCTGGAGTGAGTGGTCAACAGTTCTGGCTATAAAATATGATCAAAAAGTTTAAACTTGGAAAGATCATAGCATGGTCCCAATTTCCCTTTTTCATCTTTGCGAGTCATCACAAGCTAAAGCTTTGCTGTTTTCTGATCTCCTCCCATTTTAATTTGCTGTTGACGCTGTATGCCTACTTTATATCCACCTCCTGTCGTGAATTCAATTAGGACTTGAGATTCATTACAATGTACCTCAGCGCTTTGACACCTGATGTTGAATTAGTTTTAGTGTAATAGTTTCATTTTCACCGCTTCAGTTGTTTTCAATTTTATTCAAGAGAAGCTAAAAACATTTCAGTCTAGTTTCATCACAGCTTTGTGTTTTTCATTTTTCTACTCCTTCCTTCTCAATGGCTGTCACTGTCTTTTGTCTACAGTTACAATGGTTACAGATGCTCCTTTAGTCTATGGTAAGATTAAGAAAAAAAGGTGCAATGTTAATGTCCCTCAAGTCTACAGTGAGATAGCACCTTGACGCCGCTAATTAAATCCTGTTAACTTTCCAAACAGAACCACTCTCTCTTTGTTGACTTGTGCCTCTTTTCCACTTGTATCCACTCGGCTCAGCTCGACTTGACTTGGTTTTCTATTAGAGCCCAAAATTATCATGACATTCATACCCATGATACATGTATGTAAGCTTCTGACCACACCAGGTAAAGAAAAACTATACTGGTCTCAACATATACTTGACCTTTCAGCCTGATCCAGTTTTTAAGTTTTGATCCAGACCTTTCTTGTAACATGGAGACATTTTGGAGCGTACTCATGTTGACCTTTTACAACAATTCTAAAGGTTGCAAGGCTTCTTCAAGTTGCAGAACTCGTGATTTAGAAGCTAGAACAAGTACTTCCAAGAAATACTGCTACACTACTTTGAGGCTTTACATCTGAAATTAATTGCAGGAAGTCTTGTTGACATTGATTTAACAGAAATCAAGACATTTGTTATCATAGTTCACCAAACTACCACGAGACTGACAGCTACGAGTAACATCAAATGACCTTTTATTAAAACTTGGAGTGAAACAGTAAATATTAAACTCGGGTGGGACAAAAACAAGCAAACTAAACCAAATTCAAAAAGACAACCAGAATAACCAAAAGAGGGAAGTCCAAACTAATCTCAGACTTTAAGAGTTATTTAGATTTAAAAAATTCAAACAGTGTCTTGGAGAAAGTACTTACTTATATGTCATAAAGTACTTTTATGGCACATGCTTCTGGAACTGTATGACTATAATTAGTTAATTCAAAATCAATAATAATATTTAATAATCTTGACTGCAGTTCTATTGTCTTTACACAGCTTACTCTATTTCTTTTTGCTCCTTCACCTTTTCTTTGTTGATCTTTGTTAATATCTCACTACTCCTCTCTTTTATGTTTCATTTTTAGAACAATAAATGTCACCTCTATCACAGAACTGTAAATTCCTATATTTTGTCTCTTTCTTTCTTTCAGCTACCTCTCCAGACCCCGATCACCCCACCCACCTTCTCTGTCTCATTTGGTAGCTCCCAGGAAAGAGCTCTGTGAGAGGAGTAGGAAGTGAATCTCCAGCTATTCTTTCTTTCTCCTCGACCCGCTGACGTTACAGAGATTACTAAAGTGTGCGTATGTGCCTATGAGAGATTAATGCGAAGGTCTTGTTGCATCACAATCAACTAGATTTAGATCCATAGGCATTATTCTTTTGGAAAAACAAGCAAACAAGCAAAAAACTGCTCCATCATGTCTGTTAAACGGGAGGTTATTCAATCATCCAAGCACATATTTCTCAACAGAAGTCACTTTTGTTGAACAGTTCATTCAAAACCCAGAACTGTGCCTTTGCCAACATGGCACATTTCTTCTGCATGATGCTCCAAGTTACTAAAAACAAGCATAATGTGGCATGATATTCCACAAACTAATACAAAAAAAGTTTCAACCTTGAAATCAATTACAGCTTTTGATAGTAACAAAACAATGGAATGCAAAATTTATTTGACCAGTTATTTTACCACAATATAACGATTATAATAATATAATGATTTTTATATATGATTGCAGTGTGATGAACAATGAACAAAAAAAGGTTTTGCCTGGTGATTGAGCAAATCAACACACTTTAACCTAGAATCTAAAAAAACCTGTAACACTTCCCTTGTAGCAGCCATAGACAGTATAAAAAAATGGATGTACCTACCATGATGTCACCCATTCATTTGTCAAGACCATTATTAAGATTCAAGAACAGCATTGTGCCATAACCATCTCAGTGTTCCATAGCCTTTGGGCTAAAAACAGACATGCTAGAACTCTCAGTCTTCTTGGTTAACAGGGTTCTGAGTTCAGCCACCATTGTGCATATAGGCGATAGATGAAGCTTCAGTGATGTCGCCAACTCTTTTCTGAACTCTGTGATTTTAAGCCTCAGCGGTAGAGTTTTGAAAACGATTATGTTTGATTTTTGGTCTTTTGGAGCCACAGGTTATTGTCGTTTTTGACCAATGGATGACAAGATAATAATCAGCTAATGCTATGCTTGGATAATGAGCTGCATCCATCAGCTGTATGGGTGTAATGCAAAGACATATCAGCTAATTAGTGGTAAGTAAAATTTCATTGTACATGTACAATGACAATAAAGGGCTTCAATTCTATTCTAAGTTGTGGAGTAATAAAATGCTACAATTCCACTCACTGAAAATGTAGCACGGAGTTTTTTGATCATCATATTTATCAGATAATTCCTTTAGAAATGCTCCAAAAATGAAACAATCAGTTACAAATTAGTGGAATTGAGGCCTAGCGGACAGCTATTGGCTACAGCTGCCTGTAGCACACTAATATTGTGCTACAGCACACTTCTATTTAAGCACATGCCTTATTGACATAAATTGGAAAAGTTTCATAGTCGCTAAAACAGATCTCTGAACCAGGCTGTAAACATGCTTTTGAATGCTGTTTAATTGGGCATCTTAACATGGGAGTCTATGGGGACTGACTCACTTTTGGAACTGGCCACAAGTGGCCATGAGAGGAACTGCAGTTTCAGTCACTTTCTAATGCATTTAAATAGTTCTTCAATATTTAACCCCAAAGGCTGCTCCTTCATTTATTTTACATTTTATAGCCACTACCGGTTGCTTGACAATAGACTGCAATGGGAAGACAATGGGAAATAAGCAGTGACAAGAAGTTCCATTCACACCATACTGTATAAGACTCAGAATTATATATTAATACATTTTATTAATATCAAACATTTTACATTATTAACATGTTCATTATTAACATGCTGATGAAGGTCTGACTTGAAAAAAAAAGGAAAATCTATTTTATATGGTGTTGTGAAGAAGGCAATGCTGTATGCAAGAAGAATAAACTGTGTGCAGTCATGAAAGGTCACCTAAAAGAATGGGATCTTTATTTTTTTCTGTCCTGTAAATCTTAGCGGTTACTAACACCATCCTTGAAACGCTAGTCTACAAACAGTGAATGGACATAAAGGCAGAACGCTGAGATCTTTTTTTCTCACCAAGGTACAGTACTGTACATACGTACTGTTCCATACAACAGACCTTGGCATATGACCTGCTTGCTCATAGGGGGCCATATGATTGTTGGGTTTTTCTCTGTATGTATTGTTGTAGGGTCTACCTTACAATATAAATCGCCTTGAAGCGACTGTTGTGATTTGGCGCTGTTTAAATGAATATGCTTTTTTGCTTATTTTAATTGGTATCTGCGTCTTCACGACCTCAGAATTCAATGAGGAGGCCAGCTGACGTTGTTACCGAAAGAAGATGAGTTGTAGCAAAGGAAACATGATGGTTTGTCATCATGAGGCAGACATTTAACCTTCACCTGCATCAGTGGACATTTCAGTAGACTGCAAATGTGTGTAAAGCAATAAGTGATCTTTCACTTCAGCTTGGGTGTGACATTTGTCTGTTAATAAGAAATCAGTATCTTGCGATCAATCTTTGAGCTTTACAATGTATTTTTCAATCAGCCACAGTGTGAATGGATCTCCCCATGATTTATGACAGAGCTGAAAAAGTATGAGACTTTAATTAGTCCTCTGTTCTTAATTATAACAGCGCTAGGCCTCCTTTAGTTTCACTATACACTGAACAGCCAGAACATTAAGACCACTGAGAGAAGAAGGTGGCAAGTTTAAATGAAACATTTGGTCATGCAGACCTATCACTGCTGGATTCCAAGTGTACTCCCCATCACTTTACAAGCCATTTACAGTGTCCTACACATCCATTCAATCATCCATACATCTTCTACAGTTTATCTGGGTCCAGAGTCCAGTCTCAGCAGAGATGGCCACAGAGCTTTCTTGTATGTAGCACTTCCAGTTTTTCCAACAACTGTTCTGAGTCTGCCCCGTAGTTGGATATGATCAAAACACTTCCCCTAGGAGGTGCCCATGAGGCAAAATGGCCAAATGCTTGAACCAGTTCAGTTGGCTCCTTGTGTTGTTTTGGAGCAGTGGCTTTACTCTTACTATATCAGTCTCTAAGGCACAGACCTGAGACTGTTTGGAGTAGGCTTGTTTATCTTCTTTTCTTTCTTTTTTTTGTGGAATGTACAGAATATGGAATCTTGGTGATCACATACACAAAAAGCTCTTAGACCTCACAGGATAAATAAATTTTTTATTAATACCATGGACTTCAAGTTCAAGGTACTAATAAATACGTTCGTAACTGTTTTCACAAGTTTTGGCAATTTACTTTTTTCCCCAAAAGAAGTTTTGCCTTTCTTCATAATTTAAGGGTTCTGAGTGAAAACCTTTGGTTTTGCAGTCAGTAGTGCTAACGGGTTTTTAGAAAATCTATTCTCAAATTTACACTATGAAAACCAGCATAGGGTCAGGATGTATTAAAGGCCTCTGAAGTTCCATTTTGGAATGAATCAGTGCACAAACTGTGCAAAGTCTAAGTGTGACGGCAAAACCTAAGGCTTTCAGCACTCGTATCTTGACAATGGAATGACCAGCAGTGAGTTAATTGATTAAAGTTGGTGAACTTTGTTGTGGAAAAACAAACAAACAAATTATTATTCCAAGCAGAGCATTTTCCTATGTCTGGGGAAATTAGGTTTCCAGCTTATTGTCAACCTGAAAGTAATCCAATGAAAGCCTGCGTGACTGAAATGTTAGATTTACTGTCATACCAATATAAGTCCACAGTATCTTTTTGTGTGTTGATTGCTATATCAAACTGCACTGCTAATGTACCCATTATATTAATTACAAATGATATATGAACACAATCATCTAATAGGACACATAGTTCAGTGCAACATAAACACCAGCAGTTCAGGTGGTTCAGATTATTTTCTTTGTTCCCTGACTGCCAAAGAGAAAAAAAATATATATAAACAATCTAAAAATGTATTCTGAGTATATGATTAGAGTTAGTGTCATCAGCACCATTGATAATTTGCATGAGCGGGTATTATAAACTGTCCAGTTTCATAGCCCCTATAAATCAATTGGTCTGCAATGTCCTACCCTGAAGAAAAAAAAAAAAGAAGGTGGCCATTAATGAGAATGCAGGTTTGCATTGTCATCACTTTTCAGCACCAAAGGCTACATGCATCTTTTCTGTTGTATATCTACAGCATGCACTATGTATGTTAGTGTCACAACCTTTAACCAAGACATGGAACTTGGCAAATATCCATTGATACATCCATCGCTCCATTTTCGTAGCCACTTAAACAATGTGGGATCGTCCACCTGTGTTGGGGGGCGGGGGGGTGTTAATGCAGGGGTTTCAAACTCCAGTCCTCGAGGGCCGGTGTCCTGAATATTTTGAATGTATCTCTGCTGCAACACACCTGAATGAAATTATTAGGTCATTAGCAACACTCTGCTTGCTGAGGTGGCAACCCCTAACCCTACTCAAGTAAATTTAAATAAATGTAAGTACATGTACGTTTTTGAAAAAATG
>VVHJ01001454.1:0-13096 GCA_015107715.1 Tylochromis polylepis
CCACGCTCCCACCCTTGGGCCCTCTGGACACCCATTCTCACACACACACACACACACAAACACACATACACACACAACAAAACACAACACAACACAGGACTGCTTCCCAGATGTGGACGGCTGTGTTCTTCTTGTGCTGTGAGGTAAACACTGACACATGCTGCAAATAAAGAATCTGCTAATTTTTTTTCTGTGTCTGATGCTATTGTTAGCGCTCTTGCGTGCTGCGGTACCCACTCCAAGGTTGCCTAACAAGACATCATCTGTGGACTTCAAACGAGAGGAAGCTCATTAGAGACCAGTGTTGGCCCTCCTACAGCCGTCGCTCACCCCCGATCCCTCAGGCCTCAGCTGGCTTTATGAGACACAGTCTCAACTCTACGCTCTGGTTTATCTTTATGAAAGGTGTAAAGATCATTTAGCTTATTAATACATAATTAAGCTCTGTAGTCATTCCCGCATTTGTAAGGCAACACTGGGTGCAAGGTTGTGTGTCTCATTCTTTTTAAAGTGTTAAGTTGCTTTATAGTAAGCTTAAGCCAGATTCACAGATTTCAACTCTGTTGTTTTTCACTTTTTAAAGATCAGTTTTAAAGCCTAAAGCTGTGCTAGTGGAGTTCTGAGGCTCTAGTTAAGCAAGATACTTTGAGTTAAATCCTCACAAAGACAATGCTAACATGTTGGTGTTTAGCAAGTAAATGTTAACGTTTATGCCCTCAGATCTGTCAGATACTGGCTCATTTTCTAATTCATACTAAACACACAGTACAGCTTAGGTTCCTCTGTTTCAGTCCTCACCATTGTGATGGACAGACTAACCACCTGATTGATTGACTGGAAATCAAATTGGTAGTTTGTAGAAAATTACGAGGGATCAGTTTAAATATAGAAAAAGGACTGTGTGCTGTAAATGAAGAAAAGCATTGAAAGTTAGTAATGAAGGAAGGTGCTGCTGAGCTGGATCATGAAAATGGACTCCCAAAGTATTTATTGCAGACTTGGGCATATGATGTCATGTCATGGCTCAAAGTTGTGAGACGTTGCTTGTTTGGACATCTGGGTAGCTGCACTCTGATGAGAAGGTGGCTAATGGCTGCATGGCAGCCAGCTGAATTTGAAACATCTGGGACAGTGTTTGGAAAAAGTGGTTGCTGTAGCAAGATACTTTATTTTAAAATGGTATGTGCCATGATGATCTACATGTGAAATTCTCTAGGAGCATCCAGTCACAGCTCGAAATCCAGTAAATATAGATGCTGGGTCTCATTTAAGCCCCAAAACTACACATGTGTCTAAGTTCCACTTTAATACATAGGCCATTACATCTAATATAATACAGATGGTTGTGTAAATGGATGTCTTCCAACACATATGATGGTAAAATTTACAGTATACATATGTAGAAAACAAAAGGTGTCCAGATGAAATATTATGAAAGAAGAGTACTCGCTGACAAAAAATAAAAATCGTATTAGTAAATAAAAGTTTTTAAAAAAAGGGCTTTAGGCACAGCAATCATCCTTAGTTAATAATGTGACATCACATCCTTTTGTTGTGGTGTATGGTTTATGGTCCTCAAGTTAACACAGAAATAAGACTAAGATTTGTGCGAGCAGCTTTGCGAGGCTGTGCTGAGAAACATTGCTAACACGTCACTGTAACCATGCTGACATTCGGCCAAAGCGCAACAATTTTTCATCAGTTATTAGCAAAAAAAAAAGAAGTTTAGTGAAATAAAGATCAGGAAAATGGCATCATCAAACTCATGCTAATTCCACAAAAATCAGTGTATTAAACTTAGTTCATCTCCATACTGGGCCCCTGGTTGTTGACAGCTAACTCCGCAGTGGTCGTGGCACAGTCATTTTCTAAGTAAACAGCACATGTACACTGCCAGTCAAAAGTTTGGACGCACCTTCTCATTTTATGGTTTTTCTTTATTTTCATGACTATTTACATTGTAGATTCTCACTGAAGGCATCAGAACTATGAATGAACACATATGGCATTATGTAGTAAACAAAAAAGTGTGAAATAACTCACATGTTTTATATTTTAGAGTCTTCAAAATAGCCACCCTTTGCTTTGATTACTGTTTTGCACACTCTTGGCATTCTCTCGATGAGCTTCATGAGGTAGTCACCTGGTTTTCCAAAAGTCTTGAAGGAGTTTCCAGAGATGCTGAGCACTTGTTGGTCCTTTTGCCTTCACTCTGCGCTCCATCACATCCCAGACCATCTCGACTGGGTTTAGCTCAGGTGACCGTGGAGGCCAGGCCATCTGGTGCAGCACTCCACCACTCTCCTTCTTGGTCAAATAGCCCGTACACAGCCCGGAGGTGTGTTGGATAATAATAATAAAGGATTTAGACTTTTATTATAGATATGTGCAAAAAGTTGAATGGCAATACATGTAACAGGATGACAGAGTCCCAAGACCAATACTAACACGCCCTGATCTACAGGCTTAGGCTTACAAACAGCATGCAAACTAAATCCACCAGCCAACAGATGACGTCCCAACTTCCCAAGCATGACGTTCTGAATTTATAATTTAAGTTAGTTTGGTGCACTGTGCATGATGTTACTAAAATCATGAAGCCTTTTAACCTCTGTGATAATATGCTACATATCTTTAAGTCCTATATCGCTGCAGGTTTGCATACTATGTGCATTTGCTGATTCAGACCGGGTGGGACGCAGCTTGCTGTTTTATATGGAACACATTGCCTCAGGAATGGTTTTGGGTGTGTTCATAGCAGATAAAGGAATTCACATATAGGGTACATGTTAATGTTCAACCCCAAAATTAAGTTTGCATTTCTTTTGATGGGTGGGCACAGATTCAAATATGGTGAATCCACAGTATCCTGTGATAGAATTTATGCAACAGTAAATGCATTGCAACAGTGTTATGCAGTGCTAGTAATTTTTTCCACATCCTCTTTCCATTTTCTCTTCTGTTACCTCTCCATTCTGTATTCGTGTTAGTCTTGTACAGTATTACTTTTATTGACTACAGATGGGTAAATACATTATTCAGTTTAGTAGTGGTGTTAAAAAAAATAACAGTTTATCTCTGATTTGTTCATTTCAGTCTTGTCATTGTTTTTGCAAAATGTTTCTCTTGTTTTTTAATGTAGTCACAAGTTAGCGCTCCGGCTGGGCGTTGGGTCATGCTTCCGGAATCCAGGCGAGTCAGTGGAAAACCTTAAGTGCAGCTGCAGTCTGTGAATGCATTTCAAATGTCTGAATACGTTCTCGCTGTGGAATGACACCCGCTCTGTGTTTTGCTGTCTGGGGCTTTTTGCAGCATGTTGCTTTGACGTTTACAGCAAGGAGAAATGTCTGTTGACATGATATCGTGTTATCTGTCATTCAAGAATTTGGGTCACAAAAACAAGACTGGGGGATTAAAAAATAGATATATCTCACTCTAGCTCTAATATTTGATGCAGGACTCGTTGATTCAACGACAGAAAGAAGACCTTGCTTTGTAGAGTGCATAATATTCATCAACTAGTTATTCAGTAGTTTCAAACCTAACGATTCCTCTCGGTTTTGGAATAGATACGCAGCATTAGCTCAGCAATCACGCAGTAAAGACTTGACTTCTGCAGTGGCTGTAAAAGTAGGTTAGTGGTTTTAAACAAGCAAATCCTTGTTCCCACTCAGTTAAGTTGGTGCGCCATCATTGGCTGCAGGCTGGGGTGGTGTGGGTAGGCCCAGCTGGAATGGTAGATGGACTCCTTAGTGGAGGTTTTTTTGTTGTTGTTGTTGTTTGGTTTTTTTGGTTTGTTTTTTCATCTTTGACACTTTGAACCACCAGAAGAACGTCGCACTGCTAAGCTTTCAGATGTAGGGAGCTTTTTCCCACAGTGCCAGGTGATTAGAAGGCAACACGACTGGGAAATTAGAGAAGAAATAAAAAACACTCCCTTAAGGAGAATCAGTTGAAAAGGTCTGATGTTAAACAAATATGGTTTAGTTGTAAAAGTGACTTTCAGCTGCTCCCTTATTCACAAGAGGTCCCCACAGCAAGTAGCTCCACATGCCTGATTTGTCAGATTTTTACAACTGCTGACCTTCCTGACACAACCCCGAACGGCTTTGTGTCTCCTCTGAGGATCACGCTGGGGATCTGTAAACCACCACACTCTGGACCCACTATATTTTAAAAGGCTTCTGCAGTTTAAAAACTTCCAAAATGGCAAATCTCATAACCTTAACTTTATTATATGAAACAGGGTATCATCCTCCTTGAGAGTAGGAAAAACTGGTGTTTACCTAGTGATTGCATTTCATTTTTATTTTTTGCATCTGATTGCAAGTTGTTGCAGCAATCACCTGGTTGCCCAGAGATGCATGTGTGCAACACTTTCAACCTCTGGGTGACCACTTTCCATCACAAGGCACAGGCCAGCTGATAGGAGGCAACCTGTTTACAAAGTAATCACAATCCATATCAGACTGACTGCAATCACTCTCAAATAGATTGGAGGTTTATTGTAAATGGACTAATTCTTATATAGCGCTTTTCTACTCTCCTGGAGTACTCAAAGCGCTCTATACAACATGCCACATTCACCCAATCACTACCTTCTATACTTTCTAAGTGCTCCAACTACCATTCACACTCCAATGGATGCATTGGAGAGCAACTTGGGGTTAGTATCTTGCCCAAGGATATTTGGCATGCAGACTAGGGGGAGCCAGGGATCGAACCACTAACCTTCCGATCAGTGGATGACCTGCTCTACCACCTGAGCCACAGCCACAGCCACCCCCTTATAGCTGCCATTTAATTTCTAAACATGGAGAGATTGCCAACAACTGTGAGAGTAAGCCAGAGAACCCACACTAGACAGTGAAAATATGCAAACTCCACACAGAAAAGTCCCATCCTGGTTTTAAATCCAGGACCTGTGAGGCAGCGATGCGAACCACCACACAACTGTGCTTCCCATTCCAGCTGGTTGCATCCAGAAGGCTTCAGTAGCTGCGTCAATATTTGCAATGGAA
Source organism: Tylochromis polylepis (assembly GCA_015107715.1). Classification (NCBI taxonomy): domain Eukaryota; kingdom Metazoa; phylum Chordata; class Actinopteri; order Cichliformes; family Cichlidae; genus Tylochromis; species Tylochromis polylepis. The sequence goes on from VVHJ01001454.1 coordinate 5,022, forward strand.
TTTGTGTTTTAGAGTTACTTCTTGGAATCTGAGTGTAAATAGTTAATGTGAATTTTCTGTTTAATGAGAATTTCTGTCAGATGGCAACATATTTGCAACAGACGGGAACAGATTTGTGGTTTTCTCCAATTTCACAGTATTATCACAAACAATTCCCTACTCGACCCCATTCATTAGCAAACTGACAGAAGACGAGATTGCAGGTTTATTGCACATGGTCTTAATAATTTTGGTCATGCCGTGGTCTGAAACCACTGTTCTCTCTACTGTGACTGCAACATTAAGCAATTTTATTGTTACTTAGCCAACTGGAGGTAATAGAACAACTAATAGATGCAACAATGACAGAATTTTAACTTTTATCCATTAATTTAATATGTTGTTAGGAAATAAATGCCTTTTCTAGATCATGTATGTTAATGGTCAAATAGCTGTTAAGGTCTGTTTCAGTTTCCACCAGCTCCAAAGCTAATCATCGAACTCGTCACTAAATTTGTGTGTCATATGGTGCTGTATAGTTACTTCACGTCAGGCTTACTGCTTTCTTCACATGGCTGATGAGAGCAGTGAAGCAAAATAGCCATACACCCAGAAAGGTGAGCTGAGAGATGCTAAAACACTTAATAAAGCTAATAAAGTGCAAACTGCAGAGCTGTGTGTTAATTATCTGGGTTTGGTGAAAACTTGAAATATTCTCCAGAGCAGCTTTAAACTGGTATTTTGTTACATAATGCTAATCGTGTTACAGTGTGTCATTTATCCCACTTAACACTTCAAGGCTCTGAGCTTTTCAGCTCATTAACACTAATTAGCAAATATTAGCAGTCTATCACTCTAAACTGAAATGGCAAGTATCTCTTACAAAGAGATGAATAAAAAGTAGAAAATCATGCGTGTCAGGACTCTGCTCAGTGGTTTTTAATATTGTATGGAAATAAAAAGAAAGCCAGCGGACATAGAAGGTCATACACTTTTCAAGTTCTTTGTGTCGTTGATGCCCTACCCTTTTTGTTCTGTCTCCTCTACAATGTTTTTCTTCTTGTCTTTCTTCTGTCCCCTCCCCTCCTGCTGAACTTTGTGCTTTCCAGACATACACACGGTCTCTGAGTAATTTTCGACAGGTCCACTCACTGCAAAATCTACCCAGTCAGCAGAAAAAGACATTACTGAGAATGATTAAAGATGTTTTTATTCTTCAGGGCTACTCAAACCCATGGGGGACTTCAAGCCACAAGTCACAGTATGTTTAGCATCGCAGAACAGTAATGATGCATAGTACCTCTTTGTGCTTTTAGCAATTTTGAAACTCGAGGTTGCTAGAAAGAATCGTATATGTGCATAATGTTGCAGAAGATAAGATTTCCAATACTGTATAATTCACAATAACTTGGTCTAAGGGCTGAATGTAACCTCAGACTGTTGAAAACCTGAATGTAGCACCTATGATGTGACTCAGCTGCAGAGACAAAAGAAGGCAGGACCGAGTGATTGTAAATTCAGAAATCTAACCTGAAACTATACGTCTTAAACATTAGAAAAACTCAAAATAGATACTGACACATTTGATCTTAGAGAATCTGTTTCTGTATTAACAAGGAAATGGAGTTTACTTCTACTGAAAATCAGATGGAAATGCACCACAAGTAATTTGGATGTTTGTTTGAATGCTTCATTCCAGCGTGTCTGAAGCACTGCTCCTTGAGATCTCACTTTAGTTTGGACAAAGAGCTTAAAGGCCTCTCTTGCCCAACATTCTTCTTCTTCATTTTCTGTCCTTGCATCTAAAATTATTAGACAAACAATTCAATAAAACCCCTACAGGTTCCCTACAGGACAACCTAAAAGCAACCATCATTGCACTTGAGAGCAAAGCCACAAAGCCACTGTGATATGGCAGAGGCCTTTTAGCTGTATTTTACATTATAAACCTACACAAAACCTACATTAAATACCTTTTCCTGCACCTGATTGATCTGCAATATGTTCATCAGATTATGATACAATCAATGTCATTTTAATGTCAAATTATACACTGTTATGTAATTGGCTGCCACAGTATTTTTCATGTTAAGCTAAGCTGTCCTTACTCTTTTTTTTTAAATGATTACAGTTTTTTTCCAGGAGTAGTCTTAAATCTGGCAAAACAATTGAAAACTAGCTATTTAGCGACACAGGCACATTAATGTTAAAGCTGATCAAGATCTACAATCTCTGTAAAACAGAGACTATATGAACTGCACAGTGACGAAACAGATTGTTTACTTGTTGCTTCGGTCTTCTGGTGGCCATGCTGGCTCAGACAGACCAAAGCAGGTCAGAAACTTGGCCTTGGAGTTTAACTGAATCACTGGCATGTTTTCTTTTGCAGTTCGCTACTGAGCCAACAGGTTTTTCCCATTATCTCACTCCCACAGTTGAATTGACTGATAAAGCTCTTCGTCTTTCCCTTGCTCTTTCCTTCCTTTTCTTTTGCTTCTTTGTTTCTCAGCTCTCAGATGGCCTACAACCAGACACATGGTTTTCATCTCATTTGTATAGAGAAAACACTGTCGCTCGACTCTGACAAGTTGCTATGACACAACTTCACTCCGCTGTTGGGCTTCATCACTTAGTCGGCAAATTGTGGCCGCCCCTCACCTTTCTGAACGTTTGCTTTCTGAGTCCAGGCCGCACACTGCTAAACTTCAGGGCTCAACTCAGGTCATTAAAATTAGATCAAGGGATTATGGCAGGAATAAGGCACTGTATAAAATGGTGTCATCAAGAATCAGAGAATAAAATGGACCACTTCCTCTCTCAGCACTGTTTGGACAGGTGAGTGAAACTGCAAGCTAGGCCTCAATCCCACGACTGTAGCCACCTCAGACAATCACAACTGTTCCAAGGCAAACAAGAGCCACCGTGGTGCAGAAGCACAGATAAGCAGCTAAAAACCAAACGTGGGTGTCCTCAGATTCACCTTCATGTTAAGTAAATACTCAAGAATGAACCCCACACTTCGTCACAACTATTAGCTGCAAATTTCACCAGACTTTTTATTCTTTCTTCCCTCCTCTGTTGCTATAATGGAACAATTTGCACAAGAAACTGGCTGCTGCCTTTCCTTCAGGTTTATGAGGTTCCTCTCATGTGTATGAGGGACTCTTTCTGTTTGCGCTGCACTTTTTATTGAACTAAACGCTACCGTCTACCTCAGACCTTTTTTTCTTCTTATTTTGGGAGAATTTTGTTTAGCTTGTAAGGTCTTGTCCTCTTTCTTTGCTCAGTCAGCCTCCCAGGAATGTAAGCCTTGATGTGGGGGGAGCAAGTCATGTCATCAGAACTGTAAAAACACAGAGAAAATGCTTAGAAGAGGTCTTTTTTTTTCAGTTGACCAGCATTTGTAACCTTTCCGAGTTAAAGGGTAAAAACCACTCAGAGTTACATAACACGTATATAATATTGTGGAGGCGTTTTGCCTTCATCTCAGCAATCAGTCGGTTTGTTTTTCTAGAATTTTCTGTTGATAAGGTTTTAATATGAGTCACACAAATACTGATAAACCGTGCTGACACTATTTGAAATTTCTGTGCTGTAGCTGGAAAATAAGTCTTGAGCTTTGTAAGTCAGACATGTTAGCATTGCTCGTGAACAGCTGTACTGACCTCTTGGATATATTAAATGAGCAGTGGAAGTATTATTTCCTACTTTAAACAGAAATCCTACGAAACAAATACATCTAACAAAGCATTTAATCAAGGTTTAGAGTTTGGTTTGGCAGGCTAAAAAGCCTTGAATGACTGAGGCATGATGGGAAACTCCCTGGTATTCCCTGGCTCTATCTTCCCCCAAATCCTGGCCAAATTCAATAATTACCCCTCTGCTTCCAAGCAATAATACAAAAACACCAGGGGTTATAACCTCTTTGACATGCTATTGCAGGAAAATAATATTAGTCACAATTCATTTCCATTTGAAGCCTTGGCCATGCAACTGGGGCTGTTTTCCAAAACAGCTCACATGAGAAAGGCTAAGTTGGTTCCTGAAAGTTTAGCTATCTATGTAATGCAAATACGTTGCATGGAAAATATATATGAATGTTATCAGCTTGAAGCATGACAATCCTGCTTGCAAGGAATGGTTGATTCACCTTGTTATGTCTAGAGGTCTCAGACAGCTATTTGGACCATTAGTGTGCAAGGAACTAATTCAGCTAGAAAGTAGGATAACAGAGTAGATGTTTAGTCTGTTTCTCATTTTCTCCCATTACAAGGATACGAACTTCCACTTTAAGCATATGGCATGCCTTTGTGTTTGGTCTCTTTCTTAGAGAACTGCATGGATGACTGCAGGTGAATAAGTTGAATTAAAAATGGTGTTGCCGTTCTGTCCCATACAAAGATTGAAAAACAAACAAACAAAAGAAGGTACTTGTATCAGCACTGATAATAACACTGAATAATTCCTGCTTCATCCTCTTCCAATTTTACCACCATCAGTTGGCTCATTTACTAGGTGTTATCTCTCTGGCTTCTTCCCTAGCTAATGAATGACCTACTGACTTGTTACTCTATGCCCAAAGCTCTCTCCCCTAATGATCACTGTTAATAAAATTGCCCCACAACACGCATGCTGTCTGGCTAGAGGAAATGAAGGCAGCACCACAGGGTATCATTTTATGATAGTTCACTTTTATGGAGGATCACCTAGGGAGACCAAGGTCTATTTCCTCATCCTCAAGGGCCACATTAATGATACAGGAGTGTGCTAAATTATACTCCCAATCCTGCCACAACTGACTATTACCACACATATTTTTGTTACTTGAACAAAATAATCCATAGTCATAACAAAATTAAGTTTTACATTTTTCCCTCTGAGGATCACTAACTAATGGCATATTAGATTAACTATTTGTTGCAAATGAGCATGATAAGATGCTAGTTATGTTTGCCAACTCAGGAATGAACGTCGTATTATTTTAATTAAATAAATTAAAACAGTACTTTTATTGCAAGTAAAGGCACTGCTAACACACAGTAAAGGCACTGCTAACAAGTTGAGCAGTTGTGTTTTGCCTGGCATATATACAGCTTGTTCTTCATGTTGTGGAGCTAATGACTAGACCCCCTGTCATTTTTGGCTAGCAAAGCTCTAATCCTCTTGTATGAATACTCTAGCATATGAAGGTTAGTGTCTATCTGATACAGTAGATACCTTATGAGGTCTTGCTTAGCAAATTATTTTTATGTTTTAATTTTCTATTTTTATTTGAATTGCTACAGTCACTTACAGTGATATCAAACAGTGTCATATTTCTCACATTTTTCTTGATATAACCTTTTTTTTAATGTGCTATCCGTTGTGCTTTTTCTTTTTTTTAATCTTCTAGATCTGGCAGTGTGAAGGATCACTGGAATGAAATCTATGAGTTTGTGAAGAACTTAGCAGAAAAATTTAAAAGGTAAGAGACACTTTGTGAATATGTGTGTGAACAGACACAATCAAGCCAACAGATTTGCATAGGTAAATGGGATAATATAGGTGAAATACACTGTATAGTGCAACATCAACATTTGGAACCAACATTGTCAGTCTCCAAACAGCATGTTGCCTCATATTTGACTTCCTGGTGCCCGGAGATATAAATTACTGAAGAGAAAAGCACATTTTACATGGCAGTCCCCTGGTAAAGTGAAAAAATCTGTCCTGACTGCTACAGCTTGCCATATGCTAAGTCACTCAGTATCCGAGCTGATGATTTACTCAGTCTCCAGTAGTTGTGTCAGTGACTACAGGCAAAAATGTCTCTATGTATGTGAGCTGGCTTGGTTTGATGGACTCTTTATTTTAAGGTTCCTTTTCCTCCAAATGTCTCTAAGATTCACTATTAATAATAAGTTTGGGAAATAAAAATCTATGCCAAGTTTCCTTTGCTCATTTTTAAAAATACTAATGTGGATTGATCACTTTTATAAATTTCATTTGACATTTTCTCAGTAATTGTGGATCCTGCAGCTGTTCCCTGGCCTACGAAAAAGCACAGGCAGATCTTGCATCTATAATTTCAAAATTGAAATATCATTCTTAAAATATGGCATATATTTGAAAGCAAGAACTTTCAATAAATAGCCAGCTTTCAGCCAGACTGAAAGGCTTTGAAGGTCACAACACCTGGAGCTTTGTGGCCTAGCCATACCAAAGAACAGCCCTTCCTCAAAGCTGTAGTTTGTTAACAAATATGCTAAACTTTTGAACAGTCCAAATTTGCCCTAACTTACTGTCTCACACAAGCAACAGACATTCTTGCTTAGTTAAAGTGTGTTTAATTCCTTTCACCAGTAAACAGAACTTTTCCACATCTGAAGATTCGGCGATGCAGCCTCAGTATCAACATTTATGTCACAGTCACGCAACAAAGGGTTCAAATCCTGCACACTGGAACAAATTCATGTCATATGGCTTCTTTGTGTGCTCTAAACAAAGCTAATCTCAAGATAGAAACACAGATTGCTGGAGTGAATCAGTTAAGTCATTTGTCTCCAAGATATCTGCTGAAGAAAAGAGAAGAAAGAAAAGTCATGAATACAAAGCACATGATGAATTAAGAGTTATTTTATGTTTTCTAGAAAAATGGTTATATTGTTTGTGTTTTATTGTTATTACTTAGAATAACTGCTTCTGATTAATCTCACATGACATAGAAATGCTTGTATTGCTCACACAGGCTGTTGTACTTAGTGGACAGATACTAATATCTTCACTTCCTGGTCACTCTTTTGGGTGAACCATTAATAATATGTGTGATGCTTTATTTGCTCTTTCTTTTTACCTTTTCTAGTCCTATGCTGAGGATGTCCTTCATAACATTTTCCTCAAGAGCGTCCATCATTTTGAAACTGACGGAAAACAGGTGAATTAATTTGTCTCATATAACCTTACAATGAATGAAATTATTTAATACAACATTTTAATGTCAGTATTTAAAAACAGCTAACATTAGCTGAGTTTGTGTTTTCGTGGGGAAGTTTTTGTAGCATGAAGTGATCTCATGCAACAGAAACATCCATGTGCAAACTAAATTTAATCCACTGCATCAGAATCAATGCAGATTAAACTGAAAATTAGCCTATGTCACAGTGGAACTGTCACAGAATAACATTTGTTGAATAAGAGATGAGAATGAGAAATGTGTCTACTAATAACCACTATTGTGCAAAACAAGTTCCATTTTTAACAGAAGTAGCTATAGCTTGCATTCTTAAGTAGTGAAAGTATTCAGATATTTTGCTTAGATTAACATGTGAATACATTATAAATGTGTTTTGTATCCTTCACAGATAATAAGCCAAAAAAGGTTCAAAATTTTGCATCAGTTTCTCAGTTTTTCATGTTGGGTGCGATAGGTCAAAATCCCGGACAAGCCCCCAAATATGTCATCGCCAATAAATTCACAGCTCAAAGGAGCACAACACATAAGAAGCAGCAATGTTGGTGCAGTTAAAAAAAAATAACTTACATGCAAATATTGAATACATATAAGCAAGATGGGAGGCCCCAGAAGCTAATATTAGGAAACAAAACTAATAAAGAGAACATTGAAAACAGGAGTGCCAGGAAGTCCCAAGTGAGTCACTAATTAATAAGCAAAAATGTAAACAGCAACTGATGCAAAATACTGGTGCTTTGAGAATTTAAAAAAAATTCTGAATCAGTTTTGTGTCTACCCATAATAGACAACTTTTAAATTGTATATATAGGCACTTTGTTATAAGCATCTTATTATTTGTTCTCATTTCTTTTGTTGAATCTACAAAAAATTGACAAAGATAACATCGTTTGACAGATAAATGGTATATAAAACTGAATTTTTGCACCAAGAATGGGATATCCAGCGATTAGCCAAATCACGTTGGCATACTCTGCAGAGATATGTCAAGGTGATTCAGCTAGTTGCTGGAATCACATTGCTCTCCGGTGTTAAAGTCTTAAAAGTTTGAAATAACTGGATAAGTGGAGGACAAAAGATGAACAGTATCTGAAAGTGGTTTCCTTAAGAAATAGGGGGGGGGGGGGGGGAAAAAAAAAAAATATTA
>VVHJ01001456.1:0-10729 GCA_015107715.1 Tylochromis polylepis
CTCGGGGTCTTGTTCACGAGTGACGGGAGAAGGGAGCGGGAGATCGACAGACGGATTGGTGCTCCGGCTGCAGTGATGCGGACGCTGTACCGGTCTGTTGTGGTGAAGCGAGAGCTGAGTGTAAAAGCGAAGCTCTCGATTTACCGGTCGATCTACATCCCCACCCTCACCTATAGTCACGAACTGTGGGTAGTGACCAAAAGAACGAGATTGCGGATACAAGCGGCAGAAATGGGCTTCCTCCGAAGGGTGACTGGCGTCTCCCTTAGAGATAGGGTGAGAAGTTCAGCCATCCGGGAGGGGCTCAGAGTAGAGCCGCTGCTCCTCCACATCGAAAGGAGCCAGTTGAGGTGGTTCGGGCAGATGACCAGGATGCCTCCTGGGCGCCTCCTGGGTGAGGTGTTCCGGGCATGTCCCACCGGGAGGAGGACCCGGGACAGACCCGGGACAGACCCAGGACACGCTGGAGAGATTATATCTCTCGGCTGGCCTGGGAACGCCTTGGTGTTCCCCCGGACAAGCTGGAGGAGGTGGCTGGGGAGAGGGAGGTCTGCGCTTCTCTGCTTAGGCTGCTGCCCCCGCGACCCGGCACCGGATAAGTGGAAGAAGATGGATGGATGGATGGATAGTGAACAACTACAGAATACGAAGACTGACTCATCTTTTTCAAATAGAAAGTGAAGCAATTGAAATTAAGAATGTCTTTTGGTGTCCTGGGTAGAGGTAGGCAGCATTAACCTGATGTGTTTTATGTGTGCAGGAGAAATCGGAGCTCCTGGAAAAAGCACCAGGAGATAATGGAAACACCACACGGAGACCTGCTTGCTGTGTGGAAGCAATATGAACCAGTGAACCAATAATGCTCCTCAATTTTACAATGCTGTGCAAAGAGTGGAGAATAGATATGAGGATAGCTTATCAAGTCAATATTTTGGCTAATTGGGCCCTGTATTGCGAAGCAATTTCAACATATTCAGGGTATCTTTCTGTTATCTGGATTCACTTGCCCAGGCGATAAGGATAAGAGCTCAAAACGAAACTAGTTATCAAGCCGCAAAATTAATGCAGAGTGTCCCCTGCATTTGGTCTTCTAACCATCTAACTAATCTAAAAGGGGAATTTCACAGGTCATGTGATGACTGAGACATTATCAAATGGTGATTAAGAAGCTATAAAGAACAAAAAAACAAAAAAAACAAAACCCAAAACAAAACAAAAAAAATCCAAAAACCATGCCAGTAAAATCCAACACTTTTGTAAAAATGACAAAAGATGAATGTTGCAGCAATATGAAATCGGTTAATTGTTAGCGCACAGAGCAGTAAAATAAACATTTTGTTTCAAGTTTTTTTTAGTCGCTGAGTGCACTCTCAGTGATGTGTTTATTTCTTAGGTGATGGCTGCACATTATAGCTCTGAAACTTTAAACTGGATCCATTTAAACAGTAAAGTTTAGTGACCTATAGCCTAATTAAGCAGATGTGCTTTGTTTTTTCGGCAGGTCAAATAGGTACCCTTCATGTGTGTTCTGTGTTCTAGTAGCTGCAATTCAGTCAGTGTAAAAGAGACTTAGCAGCAGATTAGAATCAAGTATAACAACATTTATACATTTTCTAAATCATCATATTAACACATGCACATTCCTGTGACAATGCGAGACTCAGTTTGAACTTCTTTCAGTGGTTTTCAGTAAGGGATGGTTTAAACTGGACATTATTCTCTCAGCTGCAGACTCAGTACTGTTTAAGGGTTTGGAAATAAAGATTAAATATAAAAACAGAAATCAAACAGACTTGATATGATGTCACCAAGGGCACTGTAGGGGTCCTGTTTTAGGATCAGACAGTAATGCTTACACAACAATGCAGCAGTTTTAAAATTGTTTCCTGTCAACAGAAAATAATACATACAATACATTTGCATGTAAGAATCTATATTTATTACTGAATCAGAAACACAATGACTTTAGATGCTGATGAGAAACTTTAGACAAAACCTACTCTCCCTGCAGAGATCCAAGGAATTCTAGGAATGGTGACACTATGTTCTGGAGAACTGACTGATCAGTAAGTGGCGATTTTATAGTTGTTGATCTCTAATCTGGAACTTAGCCTGCTCCAGACGAGGTTACAGCATAAACTACCATGGCAATTTACCCCAGTAATAAGTGAACCACCTTTGTAGTGCAGAAAACTCAGGGTTAGCACTGAAATTACCTAGATAAGACACAATCTTGCTTCTTACTACAAGCTTCTGATCTGGCTGTGTGTGTGTATGCTATTGTATCCGAGTTCCTGTTAGCTCTCCACACAACTCTTAAGAGACGAGTGCAACTTCCCACCCTGCACGTTCTAAACAAAATGGCACAGTCCAGATCAGGACGCTAAAAATGAGATTTTCATCTACACCATATATAAATCAATGAATGACAACTGGGCCAAAAAGACCCCCAACTAAGAGAGTAATTAACCCATAGTTGACATAAGTGTGGCGTATGAGCTGCTAAAAAGCTGCAACTTGACCCTTTCAGTTGGTTCTGTTTGTTTTGATCTGAAATGATGAGGTGTGCTAGTGCAATACTTTCTTGTCCTCCTTTCGGCTGCTGCCTTTAGGGCTCGCCACGGCAGATCATCTGCCTCCATCTTACCCCATCCCTAGCAGCCTCCTCTGTCACAGCAGCCGTGTGCATGTCCTCCTTCACTACATCTTTTCCTCTTCCTGCCTGGCAGGTCCATATTCAACATCCTCTGTCCACTATCCAATCTCTGCACATGTCCAAACCATCTCAGCCTCACCTTTTTAACTTTGCCTCCAAACCTGTATTATATTCATTTCTTATTCTGTCCATACTACTAATGAAAATCTGAGCATCTTCCACTCGGCCTCCTGTCTTTTTGACAGTGTCATCGTCTCCAAACCATACATCACAGCAGGTCTCACTACCCTCTTGTAAACCTTCCTTTTAACTCTTGCTACTAGCCATCTTTCACATCCTTAGCAACTCTAATGTGACATCTAGTGGTTGTGAATTCTGCACACAGCACTTTTAAAAGAAAAAGCATTTTATATAACATGCAGAATAATTTGAGATCTTAGGTTACAGATCAAATGTCTATAAATGACTTTAAACTGGCTATACGCCTACCTTAGTGATGTAATACTGCGATAGTGTAGCAGCATTTAGAGCCCACTCCATTGGAGTAAACTGATTTAACTGTAACTGTCTCTGCAGGGTTGTGTGGCAGTAGGTAGCGGCACGCTCAGTTTCACCTGAGAGACAAAATGCAACATACTGACATACCAACACTCAGCTTCATCATTTTTACATAGCTAAATAAGGCTCAGACACAATTTCATGTTGTTTCATCACTGTAAATTTTTTTTTTTTTTTTTTTTTAGGTATTATCCTTAAACAATCTCATACTCACCCAGGTTTTTATAAACTTGAGCAAGGTAGTACATGGTATGGGTGTAGGCCAACTCAAACCTATACACAAGGAAAGCAGAGAGAGACAAAGGGAATAAATAACAGCAAGGAAATAGCAATAACCTGGAAATCTGCTGTGGAAGTTACCTCTTAATCCTTTCCTGGTGAGTCAGCAGGTTCTCCTCAGTAGCAAAGTACTCTGTCATATCAGTGGGAGGACTACCATCCTGAAAAAATTGAAATAAAATGATGAAGAGGATTTACCTATTGTGACTGCAGCCGTACTGTGGGGCCAGCATTACCTTCCTGAAAAACTAATACTTAAACCAGTCCTCATTTTTTTAATAAACTTTTACTCAGGAAATCGGCCTTACCTCCTTCATGTAACGCTGATAGATGGATTCTGCAGTTTCGAGGAAGCCTTGTGCAGTCTCTGTCTCATCCCGGCCTGCCCAGAGGATACCCAGCTGGTTCTGAAAACACAAGGAGACAACACATGAGCATCAAATGATCATGCATCATCTGATGCTCCTACTACAGCAGTATGACTCCTAAAAAAATGTAGACGTTTTTTATTTATAACCCTTCACAAAGAGTCTGATGGATTTATATTCATGTTTTTAAAAATCCTCCTTAGCATTATAATCGTATGTCACAGGTCTACATACATATTCTCATCAGTGAGTCCTCCTGTGAATATAACAGCTGCTCAATCAGATGTTTCCACGTTACAGTTTTGATTTATAAATGTTTAGTTTGCTTTTCTTCTGTATGTAGTGTAATTGTTTTATTTTATTGTTTTTTTAAATGGCAGCTTTGCATTATTGTAGGAAAGCAACAATAAGCCTTACCCTAACGTGGATAAACAGGGACACATTCGGGGACGACACTCTGCATCTCTCCAGCAGCTTTATGCAGTTCATCAGGTGCTCCTGCCCGGCTGACAGCTCCTCCGTGTCCACATGGTTGACGCCCAGGTAGTACTCCACAGCTCCGAGTCTTGCGGCCCGCAACCCGGCTGGTGAATCACCGCTGAAGCCCTGGCCGAACAGGTCCTCTCTCTGCCCGTCCACCGGCTGCTCTGTCGGCCGTTGGTCGCCGCTCTCTCCGCCGCTCTCTCCGCCGCCCTCCTCCTCAGCTTCGCCCGCTTCAAAATTCTTCAGCGAGCAGTATATCTCTCTGAGAAGCTCCCTGGCTTTGTATTTAGAGCGGAAGGGGTCATTTTCTGGGTCGTTTCGTGATTCTATTTCTGTGAGATTTTGGGCGTTGGTGAATTTGTCGCAGATAGCTCTCCATTCGTTGCTGTTGAAGGACGCCATGTTGGTCCTCTTTGACGTTCTGGCGCAGCTGCGTGCTTCTTGTTGCGTTGCTGCCATCTACCGGAGGTTGATCTCTCTGGCAATGTCAGTTTCTGTGGGGTTAGAACGATGCCACCTTAAAATGAAACTGAAAAAAAAAAATTCTAACTGAAAAAAAAAAATCAGTACATTTATTTCAGTTAGAATTTTTTTTTCAGTTTCATTTTAAGGTGGCATCGTTCTAACCCCATATCATGCCAGCACATTCATTTACATGAGGTGAAACACAATTTTGCACTCCTGTTTATGGCCAACAAGAATAACACACATCAAGTGCAATACATACAAAAGATCAATAAACAGATTGTTTATTTATTAATATAAATATGAATTTTTAATGTCAATATGTGTGAAGTTGTCAACTTTTTGTGTAGTGTCAGTAGCTGTGTATAAGTTGTGTAATGAACAGCAAATATAAACATTACTTTACCATACCTACTTATTTACATTATATAGCTGTAGGCATAAAGATAAATTATGTTTTAGGCTTGTGGGACAAGTTTCATACAGCATGTTGCAGGTTGTAGTGTCTAAAAGTAAATGACATACATCATTACGCTTATATGCAACACAATAATATGCATATGAGAAACATATTAAAGGTACTGCACCACATTGGTTTCAATCATATCTATCTAATAGACTCCAATTTGTTCCAGTTTGTAAATGGAGAGTCTTCTTCACACAGTAAGGTTAATTATGGAGTTCCACAGCATTCAACACTAGGACCAATTCTGTTTACATTATACATGCTTCCCTTATATACTATCATTCGAAGGCATAGCATACATTTTCACTGCTATGCAGATGATATCCAGCTTTATCTATCCATGAGGCCAGATGACACACATCAATTAGTTAAACTGTAGGAATGTCTTAAAGACATAAAGACCTGGAAGACCTTTAATTTCCTGCTTCTAAATTCAGATAAAACTGAGGTTATTGTATTCAGCCCTAAAAATCTTCAAAACACGATGTCTAACCAGATGGCATTACTTTGGCCTCCAAGAACACTGTGAGGGATTGTAGTCATTTTTGACCAGGATATGTCCTTCAGTGCATATGTTAAACAAATATGTAGGACTGCGTTCTTCTATTTGTGCAATATCTCTAAAATTAGAAACACCCTGTCTCAGAGTGATGCTAAAAACTGCTTTACTCATCTATTCATTCTAGGCTGGACTACTGTAAGTTATTAGTATCAGGCTGTCTCTCCATTTCTCTTTCACAGTGTCTTTTATCCTGTCTTCCTCCCCTCACCTCCAACCGGTCACAGCAGATGGCTGTCCCTCCATGAACCTAGTTCTATTGGAGATTTCTTCCTGTTAAAAGGGAATTTTTCCTTCCCACTGTCACCAAGTGCTTGCTCATAGGGGCTCATTTGATTGCTAAGGTTTTCTCTGCATTATTGTAGGGCCTTTATCATATAATATAAAGTGCCTTGAGGGTAATGTTTTAATTTGGTGCCAATATAAAGAGAATAAAAATGGAATTAAAAGATCAGGATGCCACTTCAACCACTGGTTTTTATAGTGCAAACCAGCTATTTGTTCAACATTACATATGCACAAAATGTTATGGCTTAATATAGCATATTTCAACTGTTTTCACTGACAACCTCAGGTGTATATGTAAACATAAAAAGGCATAATAAAGAATTCACGTAATTTTTTCTGATCTGTACTTTCTAATTTTGCTGAAAAAAAAAAAGGTCTTCTGTTTATTCAACAGTGGCAATGCTGAGTGTAAATACAGAGCTGGCGTCTTGACTTTTTCCATAGCAGAAATATCTGATGCAATTAAATGTCATTGGATCACCAAGAGTGACAGAGGAACATGACTGAGACAAACAAGAACTTCAAAGTCAAAGTCAAATGATAATAATAAAAAAAAATTGTTATAGCCAGTTTATTTTAACAAACTTATAGAATCCAAATATTAATCAGGGAAAATAATGTGAATTGTACAGTGACAATAAATTAATGGGAATGACACAACACACAGTGCATGTTTGAAAAGCACCGGCAGAAGCAGCAGCTCCTCTTGTCTGGCCATGCTGGATGATAACCTAGCCAGTCTGAGTTTGTACCATGATTATACTGCTTTATAACGTGGACAGTTTCACCACATGAAAAGATGTGACTACTGATTTTGTTTTAAACATTTGTTTGAATATCTTGTGACACTTGTGAAATTAGTTTCCCACAGATACACTCATATATACAATTTACAGAATAACTCAAGAGACAAACAGCTTAACCCCTGTGTGCACTGAATTTAACAAAAAACAAATATCGTGTGGACATATTTGACCTCAAGTTTACCAAAATTAGACAAATAATGGTTAGTTTTGTTTAAAAGTGTGCCAAAGCAAGTAGATCCTGTGTGCAAGACATCTTACCGTCAGGCTGCTTAGCCTTGTGTACATTCGTCCACATTATATTTTGGTGTGTCATGTTGAATATTGCCAAAAGAAAAACAAAACACAAATAATTCACACCAATTGACCTTAATCTATACAGCAAAGTGTCAGTTTTTTCCCCCTATTTTTAGTAAAGTGGCTGAAACTTAAGGTACAAATCAAGATAATGTCAAGTTTTGTTTTTTTATTAAAAAGAATGGAAGTGCAGCAGTTTACTAATTAGATAAGTTCAGAGACAAGATTTCTGATTTCAAGGTTTAGGTGGGTGTTGAAGCAGCACAGTGCCACTCTGGAGTCCATCTGCATCAGTGACTAAGAGCCCATCTTCTTCTCCATGCTGAAATAACAGAAACGTAAGGCATTAATGTTTCCATTATCATGTCTAATGTTATTTATTTATTTTACTAAATCACTGCAGTTAAATGATGAAATACTGATCTGGGTTAAAAGTCACAGTGGTAAAGTAGCCAGAGTAAACAAAAGCTGTACGCTCAGTCAGGATTTGAACCAGAGCTCTTGAATCAGAACCCTGATATGTGACATCATGTGCACACAAATACAATCTGTTTGCAGTGAAAACAGAAAAATGAAAAACGGAATGTTTCTTACTTGTATTTGATGAGACGGCTACCCTGGATTAATTGGGCTGACTCATTGGTCAAATGGCAAGCGAACAGCAGCCAGTTGCGTGGCTGCACTTTGTAGGCAAACCTCATGAACAGCAGCGAATAACAGCACAGAGCTGAGGAGAGGAAGCATACATTTAATACAACCTTATTTTTTTTATAAGACACAGTGCTCTATGCTACCTACTACAGCTCTAACCTGTTATATACACACACAAGTAGTAGTGAAATCTTCAAAGTTTTTATATAACAGTATTCAGCATCTTAACAGGAAACCGTGCAGATCAGAGAAAATCTTAAAACAAATCAATAGGCCAGTGCAGACATCACGCTTCCTCTCGAAGCCTTCTTAGTAGCCCTGAGATAAAAGAACCACTCACAACCCTAAATGCATCAATGCCAACTAGAAAATTATTAGAGTATTGCGTGTATATTGGGTGCATCTGTGACCATCTTACCAAAGGTCATCCTGCCACTGATAATTTCAGGGCTCTTTTTCATATCTGCGATGGCAGCGATAGGAAGACCCCAGTTTGCTACAGGACCCCAGAAATGCTGCAAAAGTGACAACAGTCATGTCAATGTACAGAAGATATAGTTACTAATAAATTACAGCAAAAGGTTAAAAGAAGAAAAAAAGAAGCCTAAAATCTATTAAAACAAGATGTTTCGAACACCACAAGCAGGAAAAATAATCATAACTGGCATAAAAAAAAAATATTTTCAACCACCATCTAAAGTGGACTTTAACTCCTTCAAGCACAAAATACATTTTTGTTTAACAAATGGACATAAAACGCAAAAAAAATTTCTGTTGCATAAGGTAGCACAGAGTCATTGCCTTAACTATTTGTGAACCATTCAAGCTTATACACATTTTTAAGCCAGACAAACTCCAAGATAAGAATCTAACAACTCAGTATCGTATTTTTTTTAAGTTAACACTGTATCTGAAACACAAGATCAACAAATAAAGTCAATAAATGGTAAGGTACAGATAAAACTACAGCCTGTCACAGAAAAGATGGTAACTTACTGTGCTGTTTGGCGTTTTGGGTTGTTTTTTTTTCCAGTTCCACATAAAAAAAAAAAAGAATATAAATAAAGATAAGTCACAAGGATATGATGTCTTTCACACATCATTACAACTTCAAGTAGGTATCAAATGTCAATATAATCTTGCATTTCTAAGTAAGGATATAATGAATGAGGTAGCATTTTAACACCTGCATAACTAGCTGGAAGCTACAAGTCCTCAACACAAGTAAGCAGTAAAACTCGTTTGTGCACACTGTCAACACAGTAGTTTTGAATCAAAAGAACAGATATTGCACAAGTATACACCAGACGTCATAACGCATGATCGCCCTTGAAAACAAGCCAACTTAAAAAGAAGTAGAAAACTATGCATGAAGAAGGATATCAAAAGAAAAACAAACCGTTTAAAATGCTCGTGAAATTTTGTCAAGACTTTAGTTAGACAGTAAAGTGCACCGGCAGTGCTGCGTAACTAGCTGTAGCTAACTTAGCTGCCGTGCTAACAGAGAAATGTTTCCGCTTCTGACACAGACCTCATCAAATAGTCCCTGAACTCCTTGCTCTTCAAGTGGTCAATAGCTTTCCGCGCAATCGTCCCTGCCATGGTTTCACGTTAGACTGCTGTCTGTCTTGGCCGAGAAGGGTGGTCTTTATGTTTCTTTCTGCCGACTGAAGGGCGACTGAGAGCTCCGCTCAGAGGACGGTCAAATTTCCAACCATAACTTTAGGCTTTACGACGCTGACGTAAATACGTGGCTCGACCTCAGACGGCTGGGTGCTGCCCAGCATAGCAACCAATCACTGGAGAGCAGCGCTCCAGTTAAAACCAACGCCCATGGCAAATAAATAAATAAATAAATAAATAAATAAATAAATAAATAAATAAATAAATAAATAAATGAATGAATGAATGAATGAATGAATGAATGAATGAGATCAGGTCAGAACTATTACTCCAGGTGAGATGAAGTAAATTAAAAAGTGGTGAATGTCCCTTTCTTCAGTCCCACGTAAAGTTTGGCTGACGCTTTAGGACTTGCTGGAAGACGGCACGTTTGTGAGCTATCCTGACCTCTAGAACTTTAGACCACCAAAATATAGTTAGCAAAGATGTTTGTGCAAACATGAGTCAGAGAGAGAGTATCGGAGACAGATATACTTTAGATACTTTAAATTTTTTGAGTAATAAAAAAATTTTTGAGTAATTTTTGAGTAACAGAAAACATTGTGGTAGAAGTATAACTTCCATGGGGGGGGATCTTTTTTGGGGACATCAGTCAGTTTATGAATGTTCTTTGAAAAAAATACAATTTGGCTGATGATCCTGAGGATCAAAGTTGATTTAAATAATACTCCAAAATAACTGCCCAACGGTGTTTCAAGATGGCTTCAAAGTTGTAAGACTCGCTTTTAGAAGCACTTTGCAGAAGTAAACATGGAGGTAACTGAGGTTAGCGTTTACGTTTTCATTTCGTACTGTTTCAAGGTGATATGCAGTAGAAGCCAGCTATTTGTAATTAAAAAAAGAAAAGAAAAATAAAGACATCTTCTTAGTTAGGAGTTTCATGACAAAACCGCTTCCTCTTCTCTGTGGAGATTTGGGTGAATGTGAAGTAACCAGAAGTGGTATAATGTGAAAGGCAGAATTCTCAAACAGAATTCTTCCAAAATGGCTAAGGCTCACCTTTAACTCATTTTGAATCTGTCAGTACCCCCACGAGACTCTAGAACCAAGGCTTTCAGTTCAGACACACACCTCCTCAAGAGGATCGGTTTATTTTGAATGATGTAGAAGTTCACACTGAAGTCACATTGCAGAAGATCTAACCTGTATCTGATTTAGATACATATGAAAGTA